>JAHBCN010009335.1:0-35511 GCA_019359885.1 Listronotus oregonensis | reverse complement strand
TTATTTTTTTTAAAATTTTATACCAATTTTAACCTTACATGTACATTTAAATTATTTGATTTAAAAGGATATTTTAAATGTAGGGGTTTATTTATTTATAGCGCTTCATTTTATTCATAGGAAATATTTAAAATTTCTTTGAAGAAGCATATAAAATTACAATACTGAGTACTCTGAGGGCAGAAAAAAAACTTTTAATTTCAACCAGATGTGAAATTTCCATGAAAATGATTCTGATATGTAAACATTGGTTTCTAATTAAAAAAAGGTATTTAGGAAGCTTTTCAGTTCAAATAAACTTTCAATTGTTCAAATACTTTATAAACATTCTGCATATACAAGGTGGCTCGATAGTGCGACAAAGATCGATATATCCGAATCCGTTCATAATGGTAACTGAATATACAAAAATTATAGAAAAAAGGGCGTAAAATGTAAAATTATTTTCTATTTCAGAATTTTCCAAAAAATCCACTACCCCAAGAAAACTTCCTTATTTTTAGCTTTTAACCTAAAATAGAAAAATTATAGCAAAAAATTCATTTAAAAAAATCGCTTCCCTGTATATTATGCTGGAAATTCTTGAACTGGCATATAGGTACAATGTCGACGTAGATGTTTTTTATATATCATTTTCGGTTTTGACAAAAAGACGTCATCATTATACTTTTGGCATTGTTTTGACTTTTCCGTCTAAACCGGAAGTGAAATTTAAAATTGTAAAAAATTAAAAAAGTATTCCTACATAAAATGACAAATATATTTTTTATTAAACCATCACTTTTACATTTATATCTTACTTTAAAGGAGCAATCTAATGATGCCACTTCTTACAGTGTGGCACAAAAATAAAGTTTTCCTGGATTTTGGAAATTTTTGATCCAGTAAGTGGCATCCCTAGATACCTAATTAAAAAAAAAAACATTAGGAATAGGTAAGTAATTTTTAGCTTCTATAACTTTTGTACTCTTAGTTTTTCTCTGTCGTAAACGGTTTTGGAGATATCGAGCTTTGTTCGACCATTGAGTCACAATCTTATTATTTTTGAAACATGTTACTCAATCTACTAGTTATCGTTTTTAGATAATTTTATTAAAAAATGAAGTGATCGATTTAATTATTATTTTATTAAAAAACTGTTACTTATAAAATAATCGCCTTTTAGGCAGTTCTTGACACATTTTTGTCATGTCTGAAATGAAATACCTCTGTATATTGAATATAAAAATTGAATATTAAAATTTAAAAAAAAGTGACAAAAGTGCAAGAGTCTTGCAAGTCGGTCTTGGTCTTGCGTAGTCTTGCACCCCTCAGTCTTGGTCTTGGTCTTGGTCTTGCATACCCCGGTCTTGGTCTTGGTCTTGCAAGCGAGAAGGCGGTCTTGTTCTTGGTCTTGGTCTTGGTCTTGCTGCAAGACCAAGACCAAGACCAAAGACCGGTCTCGCTCATCACTACGCACCTTTGTCTGCTTGTGACCTTGAGTGACACCTCTCGAAACGGATTTATCCGTTTCGGTCAGGGCACCTTTGTCACTTTTTTCCCATGAAAGCGGTTCTGTCCGCTTTCTGTTTGGAGCTAGGGAAGTCATGGTCCACCAGGGCGGAGCCCCGCATTACCGCAGTAAGGCTAGATACTCTGAGAGGTCGCCCTGTATCTCAGAGGCACCGTTGGGGACACTTGTTAAAGACACAGGATGTCATTGACTCATTAGCACGGTATGCTAATACCTTGAGTTAAAGCCTTGTGTTTATCTTAGCTTCGGATCCCGGTTTCATACGGTGGCAACAAGAGTTGCCGATAACCAGCAACTCTAGCGCATGTTCCAAAAGATCCTACTGGGCCCAACCACAATGACGATGTGTGAACACAGCGGTTGGGTGGTGTACTACGTGTTGCTTTCTTAGAAGGTGCTGGAGAAAAATCACTTCCTTAGGACACACTTTGTACGTTAGTACTTAAGCTTAAAGCTTTTATAAACTATCTCAAGATAAAAATTAAATATTCTGGGACTGATTTTAATTTTATTTACAAAAATATATGTGTTATTGTTAAAAGGTAAAGGTGAAACGACGTTCAGATTTAAATTCATCTTGTTAAATATAGTCATTAATTTAAATTTTATTAACAATAAAAGTCCCCTTATTTCATAGCATATATTTACACCAGAAAATATCACTTTTATCCCGTATTTTATTAACAAGTATCAAATTAATTAGTGTACGCCGCGCCGTAAAATAATTAATAAATTAGTGATGCGCGCCAACTAACTTTGTTATTCAGGACAGGTCTGCGTGCTACCTTACGCATTTTGATTTCATCATGGATTCAGCTAACGAGTCCTTTTAAGCAATTATTTTAATGAAAATAAAATAACATATACAAACTTGTAAATATACAAAACTTGCTTATAATATTTTAGGGCATATTCTACATATTAAAAAGTAATATATTTTTTTAAGCTTGTGAATAATTACATTGCTTTATTGTCATATAAGATTAAAAACTTTTCGACACAGCAAAACAAATTAAAACTATAATAATAACAAAGAATAATAATCACTAATATAATATTATATAAAAAAGAAAATGTAATGGTTCTATGAAATAAATCTATTCTAAGTTATTCTTAAAGTATTAATTAATAATAAGCCTTTTAATTATTTAATTTTTTTTTATTAAGTATAAAATTGATTTGGAAGATAAAGTTAAGAATTTTGTTAGTATTGAGATTTCAAGGTCACAGCCCTCAAAATAGGTCGTGATCATATTCCCATGTATTTTTTAACGCTGAATCCAAAATTGGCTTTGAAAAGGCCCTTTACGTCTAAGATTGACCCCAGAGGCCGAAAACTACCCCTAGAAGGGGTGGAAAAATGGTTTCTGATGCCAGATGATCAAACATGTTATTTCAATGTACTTTTCAACGCTAGACCTGAATTTTTGTCGAAAAGTTTTTTCCCTACTGAAATTCACCCTCTAGGACCAGAACTGCTCCTAGGTAGGGGTGGAAAATCGAGTTTGTAAATTAAAATTTTTCAGTTTAACAAACCCCTTGTCAAAATTTAATGTTTCAGCAGAAAAGTTGAAATCTGGCATCCTTCGGGCTGGCAGTGTATAGAACATATGGGTCCATTTTAATGTTTACCTCAGACTCCAATACTGACCAGGTTACTATGGGTCGACCGCAATCCAGCCCGAGCAAATGTTAAATTCAACGTTTGAGTAAGAAATGCAAATTTTTGCAGATGAAAACCCCTAGAGCCACTTTCTACCCCTAGTGGTGACACTAGGGTCTACGCAGAGCTTTTTCTTTAGGGTCTTGAATTATTCGGTCGTCGCCGGTTCAACCGTGATCAACGGACTTTAAATCCAGCGTCAAAATTTTACGTCTTGGCAGGAAATCGAAATTTGCGAGCTCCAATGTTTATAGCCACTTTCTGCCCCTGGGCCGGGCCTGGTAAGATTCAAAACTTCTTCCTAATGTCCAGAAAGTACTCAAGAGCTACACAGAAACCCGTCAAGCTAATAGGTCGCTCGAGAAGTTGTACCAGAACCGCTTTCACAAATATTACCATTTTGATCTTTAAATGACCTTAAAATCTTGTTTTCTTAAAATTATGGGGAAAAAACTTACCGTGGATTCGGATTCAGGACGCAGAAATACCTAGGAACACTATGGTCCGGTCAAATAGTCAGGACATTTTTTTGTAAACCTTTGTTATTAATAAGCCTCAAGATGGGGCCGCTTCAATCCTGGTCACTAAGGGTAAAACTGAGTGTTCTCAGAAACTTGACCCTACTAATAACCAGAACTGGCAAATGACTTAAAGAAAGGAAAAAAAACCTCAAAAATTCTAATTATCAAAATACCGAGAGATTTTGGTCAGGTTTTGACCTAACCTGTAGTTAGGTCAAAACCTGTTAGGTCTATACAAGCAACACAAAAAATTAGTAATATTTTTAGGCAATGTAATGACCCAAAAACTAACACTATTGCCAACAGAGATTGTAAAACGTTTTTGTACAAAACCTTATAAAGTGTGTGACGCTATAAATTTTGAATTTATTGATTTCAAAACTATCTAAAAATTTTAAAATAAATTTGGGCCTTAAACCCAAGTCCTTGCAGTCTTAAGTATTAACGTTTTAAATGTACATCCTAAATACGTAAAGATATTTTTGCAGCAAGAAAGTTTCCATAACTCATTTCAAAATGGCTCTGTCGTGAAATAAATATAATGGATGTTACGACAGTTGTATTTCATGCTTAAATTTATCTTGTGTACAAAACTGCAGTAGTTGTTTTAGTTAATTTACATTATCCTTGTGCCATTTTTAACTTTACACAGTATTATCATAAGAAGATATTGATCGATTTGTAGTTAAGAAGTGAGTGTTGTGTATTACAGCCTATTTTAAAATTTTGTTTAAATAAATAATAATAATAATTAGCTGTATTACCCCAAGATTTTTATACTCAAGGTAACGAAGAAATGCCCGAGGGGTTTTTTGTGCAGTAAGATGGATTTGAATGCGGTTTTTTGCATTCAATTCGTATGAACGTCTACAAACTTTGTGAACAAATTTAATTGATGGGAAATGAAAAACTGCCCTTATAAAATAAAAAATGGTATTTTCGAAATGCATAGAAATGTGTGCAATTACAAAAAATTTATAACTAGGTAAATAATGAGGGAAATAGGCTCGAATTTGTTACTCGGGGGTTTTCGAGGTCGCTTAACACGAATATGATATTATCAAGGGCCTACTAAGTACCTGGTGCGCACTAAGGATGGCGTAAAAGTCGTTTTCTAAAGTTTTAGGACAATTTCTCCTCCTTTTGAAAGTGTAAAAAATTTTAAAATAAATTCATCATCAATTTCATTGCTTTTTTCTACTTCTTCAAGTAACAAAATGGGGCTGATATTAAAAGGATTTGTCGTAAGACTCCAGGAGACGACGTTTACACCATTCTTAGCGCACACCAGGTATTTCGCAGGTCCTTGTCAATATGATTTTCGAGTTCAGCGACCTCAAAAACCCCTCGAGTGACAAAATTGGGCTGATATTAGGAGAAATTGTCGTAAAACTCCAGAAGACGACTTTTACGCCATCCTTAGGGCGCACCAGGTACTTCGTATGCCCTTGATGATTTCATATTCGTGTTCAGCGACCTCAAAAACCCCTCGAGTAACAAAATTGGGCTGATATTAGGAGAAATTGTCGTAAAACTCCAGAAGACGACTTTTAATCCATCCTTAGCGCGCACCAGCTACTTCGTAGGCCCTTGATAATATCATATTCGTATTCAGCGACCTCAAAAACCCCTCGAGTAACAAAATTGGGCTGATATTGGGAGAAATTGCCGTAAAACTCCAGAAGACGACTTTTACGCCTTCCTTAGCGCGCACCAGGTACTTCGTAGGCCCTTGATGATTTTATATTCGTATTCAGCGACCTCGAAAACCCCCGAGTAACAAATTCGACCTTATTTCCATCATTATTTACCTAGTTATGAATTTTTTGTAATTGCAAACTTTTAAATGCATTTCGAAAATACCATTTTTCTATTTTCCATTAATTTAATTTGTTCACAAAATTTATAGACGTTCATAGAATCGAATGCAAAAAACCGCATTCAAATCCATTTACTGCACAAAAAATCCCTCGTAAGGTCTATTTTTGTGTTACGTTTCCTTGACTATTATGGATGAAACAGTTTTTACCTATTATTACAATTTATACTTTGTCAATAAAAAAGGTGTAAAGGAGTTTAATTGTTTTAAATATTCAATTGACAACAAAATATAAAAAATCCGCAGAGTGCTACCATTTAGAGGAGTCCATTTTTAACACAGTGGCCAGTCTGTCCACTTTTCTCTTTTTTAATTTAAATTTATATTTTTTACACTTTTTGTAAATAGATTTTTACACAAAAGTTGTTTAAAAATAATAGCTATCAAGACGTCACCTTCTTAAAGCAAGACAAAGAAAATTGACAAAAATATATACATCATACCAAGCGAAAAAAAATGCAATTATCTTTGTCTTTTAAATTTTGCACAATAACTATCTTCAAATTAATTTAGGTATAGGTCATGTACAACGAATACAAGGTAGGATCACCAGCGATCCAAAATCGGTTTGCTTTGCGCAATGACGTAGCAATGTGACTTCGTGCCAAAATTTAAATAGAAAGCCTGCAATCTTTGTGAATTTTTTGCCATTTTTAAATATTAGGCTTATTTTAAAGATATGGGCTTTTAATATAACACATTATCTTACACTTCAACTACTTTTAGAGTCACAAAACTACCGAAAAGCAAAGTAAAACGCTAAACAAATTAATAAAAATACCACTATAAACATACGGCTTCAACTTAATTTAAAACAAATTTTGGCGAGAACCGGTAACGTAGGAGAAGGTGTTGTGACGGCAGTATTACGTCATTTCAATTGTTATGTCAAGTATCAATTTAAAATAATGGAAGATTCGCGGCTTTTCCATTGTTTTGGTGCCTGTGATGTCTTTTTCCTATGGTTTAACGACTATTTGGATTGTAAATTTTTCGATTTAATTAGTTAATTTTCTAATGAATGAATAGGTACAATTATATTTAAATCATAGAGGAAAAGATTTACTTGTTAAAGTTGACTTGGAAACAGATAATATCTTATTGAATGGAAAGTTTGGTTTTTATTTTATCTTTTTGACTTATTACTTGACTCTCTAAAGACCTTACATTTGGATTTAAACTTAAAAGCGTATTAAACGATTAATAGGTAAATTGACACACGCGTGACATACGTAAACCGTTTCGTTTTTGTGAGGATATGCGGGTTAAGCACGGTTAGAATCAATGAATTCTTGAATAGAAATAAAGTAAACAAATCTTGTTTGGCATTAATATATTCAGGGGGGCAAGGAGGGATAGTTCTTGTAAACACACTGCACCGGCAACATTGATTAAATACACTGAATAACAACACTCCGGAAATAATAACTTTTTAAATGTTTATGGTATTGCACCATAATTTACATTTTTATAAATCGATAATTCTTTATTGTTAAAAAATATTTTTAAAGCCGGAAAACTATTTTTGTTTATTATTTGAAGTGACAGACAGATATGACATTTACTTTAGATGCTCAATTCGATTGCTGTTGATCAAGTCAGTTTACATAACGTGTTATTGAATAATACAATCTACTAGAAAGACATAAAATGACATCGAAGTGCCGTATAACACCTGATTTACTATAATTTTTTATTAAACGAATGCAGCAGCTGACCAAATCAACCTTGTTACCGGTGATTGGAACTGTCATGTTAATAAATGTTTATATTCAAATTGATGTTGCCTATATTAACACAAAAACCAACATTTTTGAATAATTTTATTACATTTTCGAGGTAACTTCCTGGTTTTTGTATTTTGAGATTTGGCAATTTGTTTACGTTTTTCCAAAACAAAAACAAACAGATCACTATATCAAACACCTTGCCTACAACCTGGCGTTGCGTTTATTCCAGTCTTTGAGTTCGTTGATTAGAATGATGGAAGAAAGAACTGCTCTTAACCAGTAGTTAAAAACGGTATGTCGCGAAAAAATCCTTGTAGTCACATTACTACGTAATAATCCGGCTATCACGTGACAAACGTCAAACGCAAGATCCTACCTTGTATTCTTTGTGCCATGGGTATAGGTATTGATTCACAAAAAAAACTATAACCTTCTTCTTTAAAACGATTTTTGGTAACAGTTTCTAGGAGTTGTAGTACCGGAGATATGAATTTTTAATTTTAGCTACTCTGATCTTTTTTTTTAATATTCATTGTTCTTTTTCAAACTATGTTCTATAATTTTTCCCTGTAAATTTAAATATACCGGGTAATGCATCGTCAGGCGGGATATGGGAAATCCCATATAATTTTTAATACGGTCAATTATTGACTTCCCCAATAATTTTAAAGAAAAATTCTAATACTTTTATTAGAGAGCAAATCTACGTCCATGGTAAAACCTTTAGATTTTTCTACTGTTACTTTATCATCGTCTCATATTCATGAACAACAATAAAAATACCAGTTAGTTGTGAATTAACGTTGCCGTTTTAGAATTTAATACTTTATCATTATTAAAAAATTGTACAGCAAAAAGATTAACCATGAGTTACACCACTGAAGATATTAATGATTAAATGGTACTATCAAGAAAATAGTTTCCAAAAGGCTAAACAGTCGAGAGGACTATCAAAAGTTTAAGACCAAAGGCACAGTTATAAATAATGGCAGATGTGAAGCAAGGAAATATTAAAGATAAAAAAATGTAAGAAATGACGGAGAGCTGGAAGTTTTATTGCACGTGAAAGAAAATAAAGTGAAGGTGAGCACAAGGAAACTTCAGGATATCCCAGAAAAAGATCACTGAACCAGATTTTAAAACGGCATAAATACTTTTTATACAAATATTAAAGATATCAAGAGCTTAGGAATGGGGATGAAACAAGACGGCAGGAACTTTGCTTTAATATGATGGGGAAGCAAACATGGACAGAGAATTTTAAAAATATTTGTTTTACTAGTAAATGCAAACAATATACCTAATCATCAAAGTTACCGATACTAAAGCAAAGAAAATCAACAAAGATTTGTGGAAAGGAGGACGCAATATCCACAGAAAGTTAATGTTTGGGCGGGGATTTTTGGACAACGTATTATTGGACCAATTTTTTAAATCGAAATTTGATTGCGAAATATTATTTGGAACCAATCAAAGAACAAATTTTACCTACTTTAAATGATGCCTTCAGGTAAAATCAGGAAGTTTTGTACCGAATAGATGGTTCCTGGCACATAATACTCTGGCTGTTCGGAAATATTTACACTATGCTTTTAATGAAAATGATCTTGGCCTACATCACACCATAAATTGGCCAGCCAAATCTCCCGATATTTCGCCAAATGACTTTTTCTCTGAGGCTATTAAAAAAGCAAGATATACAAGGATAAAAATTAAAATAATCCAGACGAGTTAAAAAATTTCTTTTTCTGCAGAATGCAATAAAATTTTAATTTATCATCTAGCCAAGTAAGAAGACAATTTTATAATCGTCTAGGTTATTGTCAAGCAGCCAATGAGAAAATATTTTAAAATTTAAAAGCTAAGCGTAATGAAACGAGAACGATTGTAAGTGCCAGAGAAATTCCTACTTGTTTCAAAAGTACTTTGAAGGTAGCAGCACTATAATCAAATATTTAAAACAAATTTATTTGTTTACTTAAATTTTAGTTATGGCACTTCATTTTTGTACAGGGTTATTCATTTTAAAGTAAACAGGACTTTATTTTTGAACTTCCCTGTACTTAAAAAAAAAACGAATTTAGCCATTTCCTATAATTTTTTCGTAGAATTTAATAATCTAATGAGAAAAACATTTAAAATAAAAACAAAAGAGTTACAGCACGAGTGACGTATTTTTTGAATGGAATAGGTACCCCGTATATTTTTATTTCAATAGATAGAGATTTTCACGAGAAATTAGGTGATATATTGGTTTGCTGGGTTTATTTCCTGCGGTTTTGCTGCAATTGTCTAAAAACTGCATGATACTATAAGGATATTTTCACCTGAAAAAACCTTTGCTCAAGTCCAGGTGCTTATTTCTCAAAGTCAGAATTTTAAAGAAACGTTTATTACTTTTTTGGAATAGTTTATAGTGAGGTTTCATCAGAAGAACGGCTTCAAATTATATTATCTGCTAAAAATAATATGATATATCTTTTCTAAACCAAGCAGCAAATTACAATAAACGGAAAAAAATTAAAATACAATACTAGGTAAATTATGATGGTAATAAGAACACTTATAACAAAAAATTATAAGATTACTAATAATTTAAATGTTCTATATGACCCCCGTTATTTTTGATACATGATCTATAATCCCTCCTTAGCCTTTCTAAGCTCGCCAATATTATTTGAGGTTCTTGGTTAAGACGATTAATTTCATTTACAATTTTTTCTCTCATTTCTTCCGTGTTTGTGTTCCCATTTTGGCAAACGACATTCTTTAAGTGACCCTATAGAAAAATGTCCAAAATTGTAATATCTGGACTATTAGGTGGCCATCTAATAGTACCATAACGTCCGATCCACTGATTGTATCGGCGATTCAGATACTGCACAACTTGACGAATAGCATGAGGCGGCTTGTTGCCAAATTATCTTGCAATACGTTTCGAGTGGCAATTCTTCTAAATTGTCCTCAATATTGTTTTCAAGAAGATTGAGATATCTTTCTTCTATTAAGGATCCCTCGTAGAATATTGGCCCGACAATTCTATTGTTAAGCACACGACACCAGACATGAGGAGAAGACCTCCCTTGGTATTTAATCCATTGAAATTTTCTGGGATTTTGTCTTGCCCAGCCGTGCGTATTGCTTCAGTTAAACATTCCCGGTGTAGTAAACGTAGCTTAATCCTTCCAAAGAATCGTTTGAAACAAGGTAGGATCGTGATCTTATTCATGAATTAAAATTTGGGAAACAAATTGAAAGCGAAGTTCCGTTTGTTCACGTGTTAAATGGTGCACTAAAAGAACGTGATATGGAAGATACTTAAAATATTTCAGTGTTTTCTGAACCGTCGCATAGGTTACTCTTTTTCTTGCAGGGCTATACCTCAAGTCTCTAACTATGTCACTAATTGACTTCATGGGATACAAAGTACAATAATTTAGAATTGCTCGATCCTGGTTCCTTTTTTCAATATGTACGATTTTGTTTCTTCAAAAAAGACCTTTAGTTTTAATATCGTTTTTACTGATATATTTCGGTGGAAATTTGCAACATATCTTCGTTGTGTTTCCCTGGCGTTTTTTCCACATTTATAACAGACAGTTATAATTCAAGGCAGTTCTTCTGATAAAAACCTTATTATAAAACTACTTAAAAAAGTAATAAACGTATTTTGAAAAATCTTGACTTTGACAAATAAGCATCTGTGACCCGTGGCAGCCAGGTTTTTTCAGGTGAAACTATCCTTATAGTATCATGCAGTTTTTAGACAATTGCAGCAGAACCGCAGGAAATAAACCCAGCAACAACTATATCACTTAATTTCTCGTAAAAATCATAATATAATAATATAAAAATATACGGGGTACTCCATTTAAAAAATACGTCACTCGTGCTGTAACTCTTTTGTTTTTGTTTTAAATATTTTTTTAATTAGATTATTTAAGAACTATATTCGTTTTTTAAAAAGTACAGGGAAGTTCAAAAGTAAAGTTCTGTTTACTTTAAAATGTATAACCCTGTACGCAATTTAAATGGATCTTTTTTTTTCTTTTCTTTTATATTTATTACCCCAAGTTGTAAAGTATTTTTGTTACGAAAAGATATATAACTCTTTTATTACTTCTGGTATTTCGTATATTCCTAAATATATCATTTACAAGGAAACTTAGGACGCACAGGCATCCCTCGTCTCATAATTCCGTAGGAGCTCCCTGATGAGCAATAAATATGTCAGAGCGCGTATACTGCCGGCAACTCGCAGCTCATTGAAGGGATTGAGCTTGCTCGAGCACGTCATAGGTGAGAGCCCTTGCCCTGTTCCAATGACGTATTTAATAGTTAAAGAAGTTCTTTGTTCGACTACGAGGGCCTAATAATGTGTAAACTTAGAGTGGTAACAATTGAACAATGCATTGATGTGTATTCAATGGGCTACTTGCACATATTGTTTCTACTGGCTTAAAATACCCCTTTAGACCTAAATAACACTTGTAACATATATTTTTGTGATACAAAAATTCACAACACAATTTTTTTTATATATTTTATCAAATAAAATTTGTAAACAAAATTATCGCCAATGGATTCCCTAAAAATTATGTTGAAGGCTATAAGCCGATTAGAATCGAAAGTAACCGAAGCCTCGCCCACCGCCTCCCCAACGTATAAACAAAAAATATAAACCTCAATAAGAAGCGACATAAAGTTCCCAATAGCATTGGTTATATGGGAAACGAATTTCTGACGTCACGTGTAGACGAAATGACACTAAAAACTTGGGGGTACACTGAGAGAAATATTAACGGTAAAAATTCAGTTCTACAGGGGAAAAAATTATATGTATAACTATACATTGCAGTCCTGGAAAATCGTCCCTTTCAGGAGTTTTTTTGCAGTCTTTTAAGGGTTGGTTATTCTCAAAAAGATTGATTATTTTTGAGAAAAATTAGTTTTGGGCAAAGGAATGTTTACATGGGATTAAATGCATTTTTCTTAAAAAAAAAATATTATGTAATTTTTGTGGAACAGATGTAAAATAATTATAAGGAATCTTATTTCAAAATTGTAATAAAACAATAAGTAAGTGTTAATATATGTTTTGAGGTCTTCGAGTACCTATGCAGAATTAAATTTTGTAATCCATTTTACGTCTAACTAATTTAACTGTATAACATTTTGGAAAAAAACGAATAGTATACAGTTTTTTGCTTCCGCCAATTACTCTTGATGTACATCTCCCATTTCAAAGAAAAAGAGAAAAATGTTTTAAGGTATGTGGTTCTATGGGTTTCTGGAGTCGAAAATTCAGTGGAGGGATGTTTGTTTTTTTTTTGCAAAACTGTACCTATACACCTTAATACTTACCTTTACTACAAATGTATATCCTTTCATTTTTACTGTAAAAAAACACTACAATGTACTTTAATTTTTTTTTTACATAAACATATAATTTAGCATTTCCTATATTGGTAATAACAACAAAATTTTTTAGTAAGAAATATTAATATAGAATGTACAGCATGCTTTAATAAAAAGAGGGTTCCCCATTAACTTAATTAAATTTGAAAGTAGGTTTATGATTTGGAAAAAAATCTCAGTAGATATTTTGGAAAGAATAAAGTGGAAGAACTTGATAATCAAGGTGGCTCGAAACATCACTAAAATAAACAATTTTAGTTTTTTAAAGGCCAAATGCCAAGGCTAGAGCTTAAATGTTCAAGGTGAAATGAAAAATAGTTTATTGAAATGACAAAATCTGAAAGTTACATCGACTTGTTACCGTACTGGTAACTTTAGATCACGATTGGTATATCATCGTATAAAATATTTTAAGCCTAATAAATTATTTTATAATGTACATTTTTGGGAAATCATTGTATGGATGGGTAAATTCTATTCTTTCCATTTCATTAAGAGTTTATGTGAAACTTCCTGTTTTATACAAATGTCTTCAAACTTAGTTTTAAAGCATGTTCCAAATCATAAATGGATTTAATAAACAAATCGGTAGGGTGCTGCACGCTCCATGAATGTTTTTTGTAGTGTCGTAAGCTTTATAATAGAGGTGTAAGCCAAATGGAATAATTCAATAATAAATAAACGGAGCGTGTTCGAAAAAACACCCGGACAGTTTATCGGTATTTTGGTTGCGCATTTTTTCAGTAATACTTTATACAGGGTGTGTCATGTAATAGTGGCCAACACTAACTTTCCTAATTTAAATGCAACGCCCTGTATATTAGTCAATTTTTGGATTTTTCAGAATATTCTAGATATATTTCATATACAATGTCCTATACCTATTTTTAACTATTTTGGAAATATTAGGGGCTTTTAGATGTATTGTGCTTGCATGCTTGCCACTTTCTTGAAAGTTACTTTTTGTGCCCATTTATATAAGATTGAATTTATTCAAAACATTTGATAACTTCCTCCTTTTCTAATCCATGTAACACCGAATTAACATCTAAAAGAATTCGCATTGTGATCTATACTTTTGCAAGTATTACATTTAGTGCTTTTTTGAAGATATTCACAAAACTGAACGAAACGAATGAAACAGCACATAAAACTCAACAAAGCACTAAACGAAACATGTAATTCCGGACTAAAAGCTGCCGGCAGGACAGTGTTGTTTAAATTAAGAAAGTTGATATACACCGTCACATGACCACCCTGTAAAAACAGTTTTAGTTAAAAAAAAGGAATTAAAAAACCACCAATCGACATGCCCGAGCATTTTTCGAAAAGCCCCCATTTATTTAATATTGAATTTTTTCCATTTTTGACCCACATGTAAATTAACAAAAATTAACATCAAAGTTTCCATTGGGGAATTATTTTTTTTGGATCACATTTATGTTTTTTTAAAGATATTCACAAAACTGAACGAAACGAATGAAAACCAAAAAAACCAACAAAGATAAAGAAACTTTAACCCCGGACAAAAAGCTGCCGGCAGCGGATTGACAGTTAAACAGCTTAGCCCCCTCCTAAAAATTTTGGGACTTCGAATAATGTCGCTTCTTATTGAGGTTTATATTCTTTGGTATAAATACGAGCTACGACCGCGCCCAGTAGTTCGCATACTGTCAACCGAAGCAACTTCTGAAGATGCCAACCGCTCGTGTTGGCGAAATGTCAAGTCAATCAGACAATCGACGCCGCCCTAAAAACCATTGAAACATTAGACATTGGCCGCGAAAGCCTTTCACAATTTATTTGTCGCCTTTATGGGAAGGATATATCAGCGTTGCACTAACAACTGGAACAATTAAGGAAGAAGAAGGCACAATTATTAGCTTCATTGGCTTTTCTGTCTCGATGTAGAGAATACCTAAATTTTTGAAAGAAAAACAGGTAATAAGATCTGTTCAAGCCCGAAGGATTTATAATAGAACAAAAAAAGCTCTGCTCAGAGAGAGAATACAAACCACCAGAAGAAATTTAGCAGAAGTCGACACAAAACTATTGGGCACCTTTTATCAGCTAAGCAACAGACTCCACCGAACAGACTATGATAAAATTGATGCAATATCATTTAGAAACATGGAAAATAAAATGCAAAGAAGCACTGACCGCCAAAAAAGTAAATCTGAAAGATTAACAAAAAACACTAGACCAAAGCAAACGCTAGACAATCAAAGAACAGTTATTAATATAAGCAATCGGAATTTGTCTCCGAATGAGATCTCGGTACTTGCTAAGGGCGAAAACTTTGCCATAACTTCAAAAGATGTGCCACAGGAAGACATTATCGCAAATCTTGAATCTGCACTAAGATCTCTGCTAGAAGAAACAGCTCAGGAACCCAAGAGCAATCTGAAGCATAAGGAGTTAAGAGCTATTCAAGATCTGAACAAAGATGACATTATCATCTTAGTTTTGCCAGCAGACAAGGGAAATGCCACTGTCGTAATAAGCACCGCACATTACAAGGCAAAGATAGTTGATAACCTGGCTTTATTGACTCATCGTTTTATAGCCTTGCTCTTAAGCTCTCTCGGCCAAGTATTTGTTCAATAAAGATCCAATTTATAAACTAGTTATATAAATAGCTATTATTTGCTTAAAATTAGACACAGAAGGTAAAATTATAAAGAAATTATAAATTAAAAAAGTAAATAAAATAAATAATGATATAATAAATAATAGTAATAAAAGATAAATAATAATTAATGATAAGGTAGGAAAATAATTCTTGTTTTTAAATTGTTTCTTTATTATTTTAGGAGTTTAATACTTTAGAAGTTACCTTGTAGGTGAGATTCTTGCCTCGTTCAAATGAAGTATTTAATACTTAAAGAAATTTCTTGCTAGGGTATAGTAAAATCAAAATGTGTAACTGCCTCCACACGAATAAAACCCTTTTTACCTATGAATCTTTTAAACGGGCAAACCTAAGGAGAATGTTAATTTAAAACTATTTTTAGCTTCTGGCATATAAAGATTTATGATTAATTTGCAGTTATTTTTTGGGAAATATAAAAAACAAAGAAAAAATAATTTTTAAATACATATCATTATGGTATGGTTGTTATGTTGCTTTCTGCTGTGGTAAAATCTTTCTTTATTTTTATCGTGTTTTTATTGTTAAAAGTGTGTATACACTTCATGTAACTACCTGATGGTAGCAAGAAAAATTAAAAAATTACATATAAATAAATCTAATTAAATATTAATTTTTATTCTTTCAAAAAATACAAATTTTAAACACGGTACACAAAAAAGTACTTAATTAAGCAATTTATTTAAATTATTATTTTAAAATTAATTGCTGTTTCATTTGTTATGATTTAATTAAATTAAAATATTCCTAATGCTTTTAAATTAATTTGTAGCTGCCTTTTGTTAAAAAAATAAACTTAAAAACAAAAATAAATTTCTAATTAATTAGAGACTAAAATATTATTTACCAGTTAATTTTGCTTTATATCGTATACTAATTAAAAAAAAAGGGAAAGAAAAATAAGATGGGGAGTTCTTAGGTATAAGGTAATCTTTTTTAATTCAAAACATCAAAAATTTCTTTAGATTTTGCACCTACATAGAAGACTTTCTCATAAGATTCTTTTATTATTTTATAATTTAAAATTTAATTTTTTTTATAATTTTAAAAATGATTTTTTTACAAAATAGGGTAATATTCGGATTAAAACTTAAAATCACACAAATATATACAGGGTGTTACTTAATGGTATGTCATAATTTGAAGGAGGCATTCCTGGATCGATTTTAAGTCGAAAAGTTCATATAAACGTGGGCCCTAAAATGCTTAGTTATTAAGATACAGGGTGTTAAAGTTTTATTTTATTTTCACTTTTTAATACATTTTTCAAAGACGGTTTGAGATATTGAACGAATTTTGGCACAGGATATTATGGCATAAAAAAAATCACTTTTCAGATGTTCATTTAATTTTTTTTGGAACCGTGTAGCTTGACGAATTTTCAAAACAATTTTACAAAAAAATACTACGCCATTGACTTGGGAAAAAAATTATGGTTTTATAATAATTATCAATCAATTATAAACAAAAAATCCCTCTTTCATTTTTGCCGTAAAACTTACCGTTTGGGAGAAATCGTTAATTAAAAAAATTTCTTATGTACCCAAATTGCATCTTGAAAAATTATTATTGAAATAAATCAAGTTAGCTTTGCTCGTTGCCAGCGATTGTTGTTTTGTTGTTGTAAACATTATGACACACCATAATTTTTTTCCCAAGTCAATGGCGTAGTATTTTTTTTGTAAAATTGTTTTAAAAATTCGTCATAGCTACGCCACTGGTTGCAAAAAAAATTAAATGTACATCTGAAAAGTGTGTTTTTATGCCATAATATCCTGTGCCAAAATTCAGTTCAATATCACAAACCGTCTTTGAAAAATGTATTAAAAAGTGAAAATAAAATAAAACTTTAACACCCTGTATCTTAATAACTAAGCATTTTAGGGCCCACGTTTATATAACTTTTCGACTTAAAATCGATCCAGGAATGCGTCCTTCAAATTATGACATACCATTAAGTAACACCCTGTAGAACAATTGACATTTGTATACATTATATGGTATTAAATACACAGCTCCACAAAAAAAGTGGTGTGTGCTGAGTGTCGGACTAAGATTTTCTGGCAATTTTTTTTCGCTAAACTTGAATCTGAAGTCAAAATTGGGGATCAAACAGCAAAAAATCGAGAAAAACCCAAAAAACGATACGATACATTTACCGGCCGAAACCTGCTACGACGGAATGTTTGTACTACGAATATATAAACTATAAGAGATACAAAAAAATCATAAAACAAAAAATTAAGCATTTTAAATTGTCTATAAAAAAGTTATATAAACATTTTTAATAAAATAAATATTAAAGAAAATATAAATTGTTTATTTTATTCATTTAAATCCCAAATCACACAAAAAAAAATAGTTTTTAAATTTTTTCCTTAAAAAAATCCCTAAAACACGGTTTTTTAATTATAACTCGAAAAATATTGCATATAGAGAAACAGGTTATATAATTTAAATTAAAGGTCTTGTAAAAGCACATAGTTTATGTAAAGTTTCGTTTATCTTTTATAGTTTTTAAGATATTAACATTTTAAATTAAAAAAAAATCGTTATCATCGAGAATTTTCTCGATATTTTGCTGTTTAACCCCAATTTTAACTACAGATTCGTGTTAGCGAAAAAAAATACGCCGGAAAATCCTACTCTGACACCCAGCACACACATTTTTCTCTGGACCAACGTTACAATTATTTTTTTGTACTTAACAAAAACAATAAAAAATAATATTTTTAAAGTTTAATAATGCGTTGAAGATCCTCAATTTCGAATAGACCCATTTGCATGTCTAAGTATGAATCTGGTAGGGTGGTCTTAAATCTCTTAGCCTATCCTGGTCCATCTCACTTCTAGCCCACCTCTGAGTTCTGCCAGAGTCTCAAGAACATGTTGTAGGTTTAACAACACTCTTTAACAATGAAGAACTTATAAGTATATATTTGGTATATACTAGAACATCTCTGGTTTTTATTAGAGACCCTTCGGTACGTACAGGAAGTATGTACGTAACTAGGGATCTCTAATAAAAATCAAAGATGTTCTAGTATATACCAAATCTAATGACCGTACCGTAACACCCACGGTGTAATGGTATGGAGTGTTACAGTTCATCACGTAGCATTTCACCACGTCACGTCACCTTTATATTATTGTTCGAATATCATACAAACCCATATAAAAGAAGGCGGGGAGGAGATGCAAGAGATGCAAAATATACAAGTTCATTTATTTTTAAGAACAATTCTCTATATTGTACAGGCTGTCCCATTTTCGACACTTTTATTGAGTCTCCGTCATTATTAGTGCTATCAAAGAGGAACACATGGATCTATATACCCACCACGATCTCCGGATTGAAACACCTCTAGATTTTTTTAAGAAGTGTTTAAAATAAATTAAAAAAAAAACTGTTTTTCTCTCTGGAAGCTATCTTAACTTATACTACCGAATGCAGAGCAGCCTCCTGGACTTCTCCTTCCACTAGTCTTGTTCCTTCTACAAGTCTGTATAACCCCAAGACTAGTTGGCTAATACATTCTTGTAGGATCATTTTCGGTTGCCCAAATAATGCCTGTCTTTTGTGATTTAACGATTTACATTCGCACAGAATGGGGTAAGCTGTTTCTTCCCTCTCATCGCACATTCAGCAACTTGGATTTTCATTGTATGAGCCTATCTTGGATAGGTATCCATTTGCTATCGTGCCCAGTTAGCAGCCCTACTGTTACGCAAAGTCTTTTCCTAATTTATCTGAGTAGTTGTCCCTTTGTTCTTTATGATGGGCCCTTTATGAGGTCTTTTTCATGATTTATTCTACTGATGCTGGACCCGTATTCCTCGTGTTTGTTTCGGATTCATTCCCTACTTTGCCCTCGTGCTGTGGTTTTGGTCACGTTAAAGGTAGGTTCTGATCCGAAGTATGGTGTGGATCCGCTTTTTCGTTGCCTTTTATTCCCAAATGTCCTGGTACCCACAGGAGAGTTACCCTGTTGCGTTGTTCCAGGACTTTCAGTTCTTGTTGGCATTCCCATGTCAGCCTGGACGTTACCTTGGGGTTTACTAGTGCTCCTAGTAACGCCTGATTGTCTGTTATTATGCAGATCCTCTTGTTTTTATAAGCACTCCTTTTATTTTTTTTGCACAGTACAGTTAAGCATGTCTTTTCGTTTAACATATAGAACTGTGTGTTTCTAGTGAAATGGAGAATTGTGGTTTCCTGTTTCACTGTACACGCCCGCTTTAGTTCCCTGCTATGTTTGGGATCCTACTGTGTACCAGATGATGTTTCCAAGCGTGCTGGGAAGATCGGATTGTTGCCATTCACTACAATCTGGAAGAAGTCATCTTAACCCGAGAACAACCTGATCAAAATATTCATGAGGCCTTTGCAGAAATAAAACCATCACACATCATAATAGCCTTAAAATATGTTTGAAAAAGATGTCAAAAGTGCATTTAAAACAATGAAGGGGCTTTTGAACATTTGCGATGATTCCTTTTTCCCTTAATTTAAATTTTTTATTTTGTTTTAAAGTTTTTAAAACTATTTCATTCACTTTTAAATGTCAACTATTTTTTCTACTATTTGTTTGTAAAAATATATTGTGTAATGTTTTTCCAGCTACAATATCAACATAGTTTTGTTTCTAGGAAATTAGCTTTTGTTTTATAGCCTACTGTGGTTTAAAGTAACCCAATTTTAATAAATGGCCACAAAACCAATGTTATTTATATTTTTAAGAAGATATTTTAATATACTTTCTTTTTAAAATCAAATATATACAGGGTGTTCCTTTTTAGAAAAATGCGATTAGGTCCGATAACTTATTTACCTGACCCCGTATACTTATTCTATAAATGACAGATAATTCCACAATTAATAAAAAGAAACTTTTGTATAAAACATTTTTATGTATCTCTTTTAACTAAAAAAATATAGGGTCATTCTGAAATTGTCAATTATCTGATTTTCCCCCGTAGGCGAACGAAAAAAATTTAAATTTTAATAGTATTAATTTAGGTTAGACCCAAAAAGAGCACAGGACGCCCATATTACTTATTTGATGGCACTCATAATTACGTACTCTACAGGGTGTCCCAGAATATGTGGGCAATCTTTCGAAATCTAATAGAAAACCTAAAAATATTATGACAAATTCCCATAAATTTTTTTCCTATGACCCTCCACTACGGAGATACAGGTACATAACGGACGCCCCTGGAAATCGTTTTTGTTTAAATAATTTTTAAAATGCTAGGCGTAATTTAATATTTTTTTTAATATGATGAAAAATGAACCAATTAAATCATATTTGGCTTATTTATTTTGCCAGGGACGGACTAGCTCTGACACAATAATAGCAATTTTTTAACACCCTGTATGATAAAGGCTCAACAATTTTATTTTTGGATAGCTTTAACCTTAAACTAAAAAAAAGGTATTCTTGTTTGACATCAATAAAATTAACTGTTTATGAGAAAAAAAAATAACATATTTGGTATTTTTTTTTTTACATTATACAGGGTGCCACAGATTCGAGTGCATGCATGAGGATCTCGGGAACCGTAAGAGATACGAAGTCGGTCAAATTATGGCAAAGTTGCGCATTTAGGTGCCTAACAACATGCCGATTAAAAAGTTGTAAAATTAAGAGTACTTCTGGAGATATCCGGAAAAAACCGAAATTTGCTGATTTCGTTTTTATTTTTTTCTGATATTATTTAAAGAGATATAGAAAAATATAAGCCACTTTTTCACGGCCACTTTTTAAGCTCTACAAAACAGAGCTGAGAGATTTTCCGTACGACGTTTCGTTTTCGTTAAAACATCATCAACTTTATTTTTTTAAATACGGCACTCAATTGTTTATTGCATTTTTTGAAGCAGTTATAATCCCAATTACAATGATGTATAACACTTTATATTTTTTTGTTAAATAAACATATTTTCTATAAGAGACAATGAGTAAGACAAGGAACGCTCATCATTTCTTATAGGGGCGTTCCATATTTGTTAATAAATATTAAGTGTTATACATTTTTGTAATTGGGATAATAAGGGGTTCAAAAAAATGAAATAAAAAACCCAGGTCCGTATTTAAAAAAATAAAGTTGATGATGGTCTAACGAAAACGATACATCGTACGGAAAATCTCTTAACGCTGTTTTGTAGAGCTTAAGATGCGGCCATGAACGAGTGTCTTTTGTTTTTGCATATCTCTTTAAATAACGTCAGAAAAAAATAAAAACGAAATCAGCAAATTTCGTTTTCTTCCGGATATCTCCGGAAGTACTCGGAATTTTACAACTTTCTAATCGGCATGTTGTTAGGCACCTAAATGCGCAACTTTTCCATAATTTAACCGACTTTGTATCTCTTACGGTTTCCAAGATCCCCATGCATGCACTCGAATCTGTGTATATAGGGTGTTTTCTAATTGTACGTCAATATTTAAGAAGGCAATTTTTGGGTTCATTTTAAAAAGAAAACTTTATATAAACGTATGTCCTAAACCTCTTAACTTTTGAGATACAGAATGGTGAAATTTTTAAAAATAAATAATTTTTTATTAATATTTTTAATACAACTTTAGATATTTTAATGAAATTTGGCATACACGTATTATGTATCAAGAAGCATTTTTTAGTGCACCCCATTTTTTTTTATTTGCCAAAATAGACAGGTCAAATAATGTACGAACACCATTGGTGGAATAAAAAAAATGTGGTACACCAAAAAATGCTTCTTGATACATAGTACATGTATGCCAAATTTCATTAAAATATCTAAAGTTGTATTACAGATATTAATAAAAAATTATTTATTTTTAAAAATTTTACCACCCTGTATCTCAAAAGTTAAGAGGTTTAGGACATACGTTTATATGAAGTTTTCTTTTTAAAATGAACCCAAAAATTGCCTCCTTAAATATTGACGTACAATTAGAAAACACCCTGTATAATGTAAAAAAAATTCCAAACATGATATTTTATTTCTCGTAAACACTTGGTTACACCCTGTATATACTGTAATTATAAAAACATTAACTTTTTTGATAAAAAAATAACAGAAAAATCTAAAAACCATTTTTTGATGTATAGTTTAGCATAAGTAGATGTTTTTTAAAGCCATTTAAGATTACATTTGGGCGTATATTTTTTTAACGTCAGATTTTACATAACGAATTGTGTACATAAATCTTCCCTCGAATGTTTTTCGCCTTAGTAGAAGTGAAGCTCCTTTACACGCTTTGAATAAAAGAGTAATGTAAATAGGTTTTAAAAATACCAGATAGGATTTTTCAAGATGTGTGCCCTTGGGTGTAATTTGTGTAACATAATTTTCTTTGAGAAAAAATGTATAAATATTTAATATTTAAAATAAATTTGACTTGAAAGTTGCTCCCAATAACCAATTAAAATGAAAGTAGAAGAAGCATTCGGCTTTTCCTACTTTTATTTTAATTGGTTATTGGGGGCGTTAATATATATATATATATATATATATATATATATATATATATATATATATATATATATATATACAATGTCCGCCATAAAGTTGGAACCATATGAGAATTTTTTTAAATATTGCAGTTACAAAAAAACTTTTGATGGCAATCACTTTTGCTTCTGGAATAACTTAAAATACGACAAGTCATATTTGACAGATAATGTATGTCAATTGTCAAATATGTTATTTTGTAAAAAATATTCAAACAATGGGTTAATTTGTGAAAATTTCGAAAAATGTTACTAAAAAATTATGTTTCCAATAACATTTTACGGCTATGTACCGATTTTGAGCGAGAAATATTAATATTCAAAAATTTTCACATGTTCGAATTTTTTTATTCACCCCCGTAACTGGGTGCTTTAAAAACATATAAAACGCTTTAAAGCACTATTAAAGTCAATTTCACATTTTGCCTTCATTCGCGCATCTATAGCAACGACAGTCCATGGATATAGTGATTTTTTACTTCCACATCGCGTTTTTTTTTGTGTAATAAGTTCCCATGTAGTTTTTAAATTATTGATTATTTTTAAATAGGAGTTTAGTGTGGAGATAACTAAATTGTAAATAAATCCGTTTATTAACTATTTAACTAAAGTTTAATAAAGAAAAAGTTGAAAACGGTTTGTGATATTTTTGGAAATATGGAAATTAATCCAGAGCGTACTATTTTTTTAGTTGAAAATATCAATAATCATCAAAACCAAGTTTTCTACTAATGTTATTAGCACAATAAGTAATGTTGTGACTGCTTAAATAGTGCTTTAAAGCGTTTTATATGTTTTCAAAGCAGCCAGTTACGGGGGTGAATAAAAAAATACGAACATGTGAAAATTTTTAAATATCAATATTTCTTGCTCAAAATCGGTACATAGCCGTAAATTGTTATTAGAAACATAATTTCTTAGTAACATTTTTCGAAATTTTCACCAATTGACCCATTTTTTGAATATTTTTTTACAAAATAACGAATTTGACAATTGACATACATTATCTGTCAAATATGACTTGGCGTATTTTAGGTTATTTCAGAAGCAGAAGTGATTGCCATCAAAAGTTTTTTTCTAACTGCAATATTTAAAAAAATTCTCATATGGTTCCAACTTTATGGCGGACATTGTATATATATATATATATATATATATATATATATATATATATATATTTATTTGTTTCGATTTTGTTGGGTTTAGGTTCACCATATTAAACAACAAGTTAGTTAAATGACGTTTCGACCCTAGTTTGGGTCATTTTCAAATTTTTTATTCATTCTAAAAATCACATAAAAATATATAAAATTGACGTTATACATAAATTACATATATAACTCACAAAACACTTAACAAATATTGGTTACATTTTAAAAACAATAACAATCTAAAATTAATAAGATTGGATAAAAACCGATGCATGGATGCAATTATAAACAATTTATATCACAGATTTTGGCACGTACCTTGAATATCAGATGTTTGTTTAAGAATGTGAGGTTTTATTTTGTATTAACGATGGATGGCATTTTTTTATACTTAGGATATTTTTTTATCAAATTCTTTACTTTATTATATTATCAAATTTTGAAATATTAAGAGGAGGATATTAGGAAATTTATTTAAGAGGATATACTATACGGGATTATAAATTATTTAATCAAGTTTGTGTAAATATGGCTGAGTCCTGCAATGTCAGTCCTATTATTTATTGCATTGTTACATTTTTTAATTTCGATCATCTCTTTGATTTGTAATTTGTAATAGTTTTGGTCTTTATCAATTATTTTCGTTTCGTTATATTTAAAATCGTGTTTTTGTTCTGTTATATGTTTATTTAGTGCTGTTTGTGCATTCTTCGTATATTTATGTCCGTTTAATCTGTTCTTAAGTAGCTGACTAGTCATTCCAATATACTGGGCAGGACAGGTTTCACACGCGATGGAATACACGACGTTTGACTGACGCATTATCGGTGTTGGGCTTTTTAATTTAGTGAAAAGAGAATTAATAGTGTTTTGTGTTTTATGGCAAACTACTATGTTATGTTTGTTAAGAATACTATTAAGTTTTTCTGATAATTCTTTTGTGTAAGGTAGTGGCACATATTTAGTTTGGTTTTGTTCAATTTTAATATTGTTGGTAGTTAAGTTGTTATAAAACTTGTAAGTTCGTTTTTTTATTATCTTATTTATCTCTTTTTCCTTAAAATTGTTTTGCATTAAGATTTTCCTAACTTTATCAAGAGCCCTTGGTCTAAATTCTGGAGAAGTTAAGGTGATGGCACGGTCTGTCAGACCAATGATAACACTTATTTTTTTGGATTTGGAATGATGTGGTAGAAATTTAAATATCGTCCTGACCAAGTTGGTTTTGTATACCATTCGGTGAGTAATTTGTTGTTTTTTCTTATAAGCGTCATGTCTAAAAAGTTAATTGTGTTGTTACTTTTAATTCCGATGTAAATTGCAACTTGGGGTGAAATTTATTAAATTCGTTGAGAATTTCTGTTCGTTTTGTTGTTGGGGATAGCAACTAAGCAGTCATCGACAAATCTTTTAAAAAAAGTTATATTAAAATTTAACCTTTCCAGCACATTTTCTTCTAGGAATTCCATAACCAACTGAGCAACTACGGAAGAGATCGGAGAGCCCATGGCGCATCCCTCTAGTTTTTTATAGAATACATTCTTGTACTGAAAATAATTTGTGTTTAGAGTTAAGTTGACAGCTTCTAAGAAATTGTTTTTGGTAAGTGAAGTATGTTCTTTCAAATCATTCCATCTTGCTCTTATTGCTACCTGTACTAAATCTTTCGGAATGTTAGTATATAATGAGACTACGTCTAGAGAAAGAAGTTTATAATGTTCAGGGACTTCTATAAAGTCTATAAATTTTTTAAAGGTAAACGAGTCTTTAATAAAATGATTATTCTTACCGGTAATGTTAGATATACAATTTGCTAAATATTTTGAAAGATTATACATTGGTGATTGTATACTGGAGACTATTGGTCTAAGAGGGATATTCTGTTTATGAATTTTAGGCAAACCATATATTTTTGGAGAGACGGCGTTATGAATGGTTAGTGTTTTGTAATCGGTATCAGTTATTTTTCTAGCGTTTAGTAATTTTTTAATAAACGTGTTGTTTTGTTTTTGGTATAGATCAGTAGGGTCACCTTTTTTTTTTTATACGTATTTTCATCATTTAATAAGGATTGCATTTTTGACTCATATTCTGTTGTGTTCATTATAACGGATTTATTACTCTTGTCAGGTTTGAGCACTGTTATTTGAGGATTTTCTTTTATAAATTTTTTAGCGCGGTTTAAGTTTTTTTTTAATTTTGCGCTGTAAAGGGTTTGTTTTTATATTTTTATGTCTGATTTTGATTTTATGGTTGGTTATTACGTTGGTAATTTCGGCTCTTATTGTATCTTTTATGTCATTTGGTTTGTCTTTTATTATGGATTCAACAGAAGCAATGTATTCAGTAACAGGTAAGTCATTCTCATTGTGTAAATCTATTGCAAAGTTTGGCCCTAAAGATAGTATTTTAGCGACTTCATTTGGTATCTGTGTCTGAAATGTTCTCTAACCAGTCTGTGTTGGTATTAGGAGTGTCAGTATTTGACCCAACAAAATCGAAACAAATAAATATATTATAAATGGTTCAAGAATAATAAATATTTATATATATATATATATATATATATATATATATATATATATATATATATATATATATATATAATATATAGATATATATATATATATATATATATATATATATATATATATTATATATATATATATTATGTATATATATATTTTATATATATATATATATATATATATATATATATATATATATATATATATATATATATATATATATATATATATATATATATATATATATATATATATATATATATATATATATATATATATATATATATATGATATAATTACAACGCTCGTACACACCCCTTTAACATCAGATATTAAAAATAAAAAATGCAATATTTTTGTCTTTGGGTGTATTTTTTATCAACCGCTTATTGAAAATATTCCATAGTTGACTGTAAGACCTCAAGGGGGACCCTTTTCATGCCACTTTCTTTCTGGCAGCTTTACAGCTTTATAACTTCGACGGTTACAATTTTCAATTGCCATTCTTTTAGTACTAAACGTTTTTTTGTAACGTGAAAACGGTTAAAGCAGTTCTGGAAAAAAAGCCTTTGAAGATTTAAATGCATTAAAATTTTATTTTTTTACAATATATTTTATGTTGGTAAATAAATATGCTTCATTTAGTTAAATGTCGATATCAGCTTTAAATAGAAAACCGAGCAACATTTTAGAATTGATTCAATGTACAATAACATAAAACATTCATAATAGTATAATCATATTCCAATAAAATTTTCTATAAATCTATAAAAGGCAAGGGCATAAAATTTAAGTCTATTTTGACATACCATAAGTTACACCGATTGCAAAATACGATTTTTTTTTAAATTGACTCCTTAAAAAATTATACAAATAAAAATTTGGAAAATTTTAGTAAGAACGATACTTTTCTTACTTAAAATACCTTGATGGGTATTCGCCAAAAAATCCTAGCTTTGTACTCTTGAAAGTGGCTTATTGATTATTAATAAACTATACAAAATCATTGAATAAAATCTTTTATTAATGCATAATATTCTAATAATCAAGGATCATAGGCTCCCCAACTAAATATACACGAAACAAATTCTTCTTCTTTTTCCTGGGACCCGTCTAGATTTACTACCGTAGGCAGCGCAGCCTTTTGGGCTTATGTGCTTAATCTTCCATTTTTTTATACCAATCCTCCCATTAGTGTTGTTGCTTCTACAACACTGTATTACCCTGAGACTGGTTGGTTGATATATTCCTGTGGGCTTATTTTCGGTTAAAAAAAAAGATATGTCTGTTTTAGTAAGACACAACATTTCTTTAAAAATGAGAGCCTGAAATGGGTCGATAAATTTCCATCTTATCAAATTGCTGGACAAATAAATTTTTGATAATTTTTTACTTATAGGGCCCACGGCCGATTTTATTAAAAGTTAGTATACATGATTTTTTTCGGGTGCTGATCACAAACCCAAATTAAAAGAAAAATTATTTGGCTTTTCTCCAGAATAAAGATTTTTATATATTATTTTAAAAAAATTATACTTTTTTTTATAGATATTATTATGGAGAGCTAGTCTGCTCATGAAACATGAAAAGACATAAAAAGGTTTAATTCTTTATAAAATTGATTTGTTTTAAGTACTATAATAAAATAATTATTTTTATGAAATTATATAAAAATGGAAAATAAACTTATTGAAAACATTGGCAACCCGTTAAAGATACATATTTATTTCAAATTTATTGGTTATTGACGGACGGATGTAGCACATAAATTATTTGATTATATTACTTAAAACAGATAAAAAACAAAAAATTGTGTTTTGTTAACTGACATTGACTTCTGACATGACTTTTTTAAAAAATAGTTACTGGTAAAGGTACACGTGTAGGTACCTTTAATATTTAAAAAAATATGTATAAAAAAAAGTAAATAAAACTTTTAGCCATATAATACGAAATCCCACAATATTTACGCTTTTAAAATTTTTTCACTTTTTTCACCTCTCGGAAGCTGGATTTTTAGCCAAAACAAATCCAAAGTCAAGTTTTGTCGAAAACTTTTAGTTTTTAAGTTATAATAGCCTATTCGGACCTAACCTTAAAAATGCACAAACTTTCCTGAAATTCTTCCTTCTTAAACTTGGTTACACCCAAACTTAATAATTTTATGTAGATCACCTTCCTTTAGTGAATTAACCAGTATATATGTTTATTTTTTTATTTGTTTAACTAAGAAAATTAAAAAATATATATATATATATATATATATATATATATATATATATATATATATATATATATATATATATATATATATATATATATATATATATATATATATATATATATATATATATATATACCGGTGACAACAAAATCACTACCCACCCTTATTTTATTGAATAAAAACATAGTATTTTATTTAAAATGACATATTATATTATAAGATGCCGATTTTAAAATTATAAGATGTTTATCACTTCCGGTTTAACCGGAAGGACATCAACTTTGATTTTTTAATGGAACCCCTGTATATTTTTTTTTAAATTTGGTTTCTAAGGGTCATTTCTAAGGATCATTTCATACCTATTTCTGCTAGTTTTTAAGAAAATGGCGATTAAAGATGTCTAAACTACCGCACATTATGCAGTTTTATGGGAAAACAAATAAATGATATAAAAAATTGTTATGTTTAATTTAATTTTTTCTGCAGACTCTATCTGTGGAGGTCATAATAAAACCACTTCCGGCTTCACTGGAAGTTCTGCGAAAACTGACTTTTCTAATAATGTTACTTCAAAAATTGAAATGCAACACCCTGTATATTTTTTTAAATTTGGACTCTACGGTTCATTCCTTATATAAAACTGTATAACATCCTATACCTATTTTTGTTAGTTTTTGAGAAAATGGCGATTGAAGATGTCCAAACGACCGCACATTATGCAGTTATAGGGGAAAACAAATAAATGTTAGAAAATTAGGTTACACATTGTTTTTGTTACATTAAGTTAAAAAAACAAAAACAAACGGTTTTTTTAATTCCCCTGCTTTTTACGACTACATCATGAAGCTAAAAGCTAAAACATAACTTTAGAGAACGCATTTATGCGAATATCCATTTACCCCATTATCCTTATCCATTATAAACGTCATACGTCAAAAAGAAAATACCTTTATTCCGCCTTTATTAGAAACACTATACAGCTGGGCTTGAAGTCCTTTTATGCCACTTCTGTCTGTCTGATCTGTTACTTTATTACGTTTCTACCTTTTTTTTTAAGGAGCTTTGAATGAGCAATTGCTTTATTTCTCGTTTTGTTTCAGATATTCCAGAAATAGATGTTGTTGGAAAAATTAATTTGTTTCTTTTAATTTTATTAAAATACACGGTGGTGACAAATTAGTCTTAAGAGTTGAAGGAAGTGTTGGTCATAAATTACTGACTTGATATTACCAAAAATGGTTTAAAATGCGTTTTTATGAATAAATTTTTTGAGGGTAGTCAGTAGTGCTGGAACTGCGTTTATTTAATTTTTTTTCGAAGCATCATTTTATAAATAGTCCAGTAAACGAAAGTGTGGACCTGCACAGAAAAAAACATATTATCAAATAGAGTATTTAGATATTTTTGTTTATATTTATTTAAATTGAGATTACCGATTCTTATTTGAAGAAAGCCACCTTAAAAGAAGTATTTCAAAATGATTAATAAAATTATTTCATATCCTCAGAATATATTTTCACTTTAAAAATACAGTCTAAGGCTAAGACTTTCATGATTTTGGTTTGAACTTTTTGTTCTTCAGTTTAAAATAACATATAATTTTACTTTAATTTCAGTTACTTTTAAAATAAAAACTGGCCATTTACAATTAAAATGACATATCATTTAAAGAACGCGTCCTGTATGTTCAATTTGAAACATTTGGATTGCTCAATTTGAGAATATATTTGCAACATAATCTAAATATAAAATTTTTGAAATTCGGAAATTTTCATTTCTAGAAAGTCCACCTACGATGTACCCCGATTGGCACCGAAATTGGCGGTGCTTGGTTTCCGTTCATTCTTGTGATTATAGATCAAGGTGAAGGGTATAGCGAAATTTAATCGGACTGTTCTAGTCCCGTTGCACGTGTTTTTGTTTTGGGTGTTTGTACGATTAAATAATGGGAGTTGAAGACATTTTACAACAGTGGGGATGTGATAGTGTTATTCAAGCCTAGGTAAGTATTTACACCATTGTTTTATAAAACTGTTGTCCAAAAAACCAAGGGTCGATAGATCTCAATTGTCACCAAAACAGGCATTTTTATTTAAATAAACTTACCTATAGGGAGCATACGCTTTGTTTCATAACTAAACATGTTTATATAAAATGTTAGATATTAACTGACTAAAAAACTACTAAGTACATTGTATAAACCATTAATATTGTTGCAGGCTACAGAATATGAGTACAGAGTGTGATAAAATTCAGTATACCTAACAAACAATATATACATATACCTACCTACATGTCTAATAAATTGTATATTTTTAGGCATTATTTTTAAAATAATTTTTTTTTTTTTTTTTAACTATTCAAATAATCTTAAATAGAATTGAAAGGCATTGGCGCGCGTTATATTTTTTTTAAAAATTGCCAACTAGGAATATGGGTAAATGAAATTGACTGAAGCTATTCTAACAAACTGCTTTTAGTTAAGTATATTATTTTAAAAATTTGACTCCCTGTAGCCTATGGGTACCCCAAACTGCACCTGTTTGAAAAATTCTTTCAAATAAAATGTATAATAATAATACATATTATGTATCTTGCTTTTTATATATTGTATAACCTGGTATCTTTACCTTTTTTTTAAATGTTTAGGAGTACCTAGGAAAACGTAGTATACGATTTGAGAAAAGTTTTTTGAATTAATTATATTTAAAACACTTTTTACTTTAGTTTGTCGCCCCTTACGTATGTATAGGAGTTAATTTACTTTTAAATTAAATTTTTAAAATGCATTTTATTTATATTTTATTTTTTTTTCTGTATGTTGGTATAGAAAACATGTACCCACCTATTTACTTATTACAGAAAAATGTGTTGCTTAATATTTTAACAGTTTTTTAAAAAGCTTCAAAAAATTTTTTTTAATAAACGTTAAGTTTTTTACCTGTTGTTTTTTGTAGTTGTCACAAACCTGTTAAAATTTATAATGGATTTTTTAACTCAGCAAAAAAATTTTTAAAAAATTGTATCCCCATATTAATGTTAGTTAAGAAACCCGATTTTTTTCGTATTTTCCAAATTTTTAAAATAAAATAACGTTGTTTAGGTCAACAGTGTTGAGGTCTTAAAACAACATTATTTTACAAAAATTTGGGACTGAATAGGGAAAAACGGAAACTTTAAAAAAAGAATGTGTTCAGTTATTGGTGCAGAAACTTCTCTTTAAATGTATTATAAAAACAAATTGATTTATCATGGGGATTTTAAAAAACCGTAAGAGATACGAGGTTGGTTAAATTAATTTAAAAGGTTTGGCATTTTTGTTTTTAAAAAATGCCTTTTAAAAATTTTTAAAATTTTTTAAAAGGGTTCCCAACGAAAACAAAAAATAAAATTTTCAAATTGATCTTTTTCTAATTAATTAACCGATTTTAAAATTAAAAACCCTTTAAAATAGCCCTTTATTTCCGCTAAATTTTAAATTGTTTTTGGATTTGCCATTAAATTTAATTTTATGACGGGTTTAAAATTTTTTTTTTTTGTGGACCCCATATTGGTTTTTTTAATTTTTTGGTTTCTTATTGAATGACCTATTCAACGTGAAATACCTTGCATATCAGATGTGGTTCGGTATTAGCTAAAAAAGAATGAAAAAAAGGGTCCTTTTGGCGTACACAAGAAAAAAAAGTTTTTGATGATCGTCAGGAAACGAAACGTTGAATGGAAACCCAAAAAACACAAATTATTTAGCAAAAAAAAAAAAGTGGCTATGTAAATTTGGTTTAATTTTAAAATCGGTTAATAAATAGGGTCAGAAAAAAAAAAATCTTTTTAAAAATTTTGGGTTTTTTCCCTTTATCTTTGGAACTATTCGAAAATCTGAAAATTTTAAACGGCATTTTTTGGGCAAGTAAATGCGAAATTTTCCCTTTAAATTTTAAACCCGACTTCGTATTCCAGGGTTTTTCCAAAAATCCCCATGGATACACCCCGATTTGTTACCCCCTGTACATATTTCAGTTCTAAAAATGTCAGCATAAAAAATAAAACATGTTAAAATTATTAAATTAAATAGTTAATATTTTCTTTTTTTAATATTACAGTATCACTAAATAAAACAAAACCTACTTATACCGAAGATTTGCTATAAAAAAAAAATTTAAATATTTAATTTGAGTATATCATATTCTTAGAAATACAATTGTAGGCTTAGTTTTAAAAAATTCTTTATTTTTTTTTTTAAACATACAAAATTTCCCAATTAACTTTTCAGATTCGGTAGAATCTTCAATATAACAAAATCAAAATATTTATTTCTAAAAAATTTTCCCTTTTATCCCTGAGCTACTGATATTTTCCCATTCTAAATCTTTATAGTAACAATTTGATTCAATTGTATAAAAATAAATCTTTCATATGTTACAAATAACGATGTTTTATATTTAATTTAAAAAAATTTTAAATGAAGTTTTTAAATTTTAAAAATTAAAAACGATATAGCCTTGGGAAAACAAAGCTAAGATAACCTTAAACTAATATTATTATGTTTTAAATTTATTTTATTTTTTTTTCCGGGGAAGATCAGGTTGGGCCGTTAATTTTTTTTTTATTTACAGGTATTAATTTTACTTTGGGATTTTTAAAAAATATCATAGACAAAAAAATATCCGCAAGGGCTTGAAAATGCCCCTAAAAAACCCCGGAAATCCTTTTTTCAATTTTTTTTGGTCGAAATCCCCCGAAATATAACATTTTAGCAATTTGTTTTTTTAGAAAAAAAAGGGCAGTTTATTGCTGCAAAAAAGATTCCTACCCTTTTTTCAAAAATTTTATAGTTTTTGAGATAACCGGCCATAAAAACGCCGCGTATTTTTTCACCTGCCCCGCATCTCGAAAGGCGCTACTTACATTTTTACATTGCTTACATTTTTTAAAATTTCTCCCTTTAAAAAAGCATATTTTTTATGATTTAAAAAATTTTATATGAAAAAAGGGAAACCCGTAGCTAAAATATCTTATTACTGTTTTTTTTTTTTTTTTTTAGAATATTGAAAACTCAACCAAAGCCTTTTTTGCTCGATATTTTGCCCTTTTTTTTTGTTCATATTTTTTTTTAAACAAATTTTAAAATTTTTTTTGGAATTTAAAAAACTTTAAGGGGTCAAATAAGGGGAAATTCAATAAAAATTTTTTTAATTTTTTTTAAATAACGACTTTTTTTAAAGCGGTTTTTTTTTTCCCCGGGGTTTTTGAAAATGTTGGGGGTTTTTGGAAATTAATAGATAATCAAGGACCATCTAGGGTTTAAATTTTATAATAAATTTGTTTTTTAATAAAAATTTTTTTTAAAATTTATAATTTAGCTATAAATTTTTTTATTTATTAAATTATTTTTATTTTTTTTAAAGGGTTTGGAATGTATTAAAAATATATAAAAAAAAAAAAAAAATACAGCAAAACCCCCATAACCCCGGGCAATTTTTGTAAGGGGGGCCCGGGAAAATTTGTCCCGGGTTACCAAATATATCCCCCATAACAAAAAATTTTAAAAAAAAACTGGGATAAATTTTTTTTTTCCCAAAAAAGTTTTTAAAAACTAAAATACTTTAAATACGTTACCCTTTAAAATGTAATTTTCTTGGGAACCCCCAAAAAAAATCGGGTTTTATTTTTTTTTTTTTTAATTTTAAAACTTTTTTGGGGAAAATTCTTTAGTTCAAAAAATAACTCAATTTGGTAATCTGGTATATTTTTTTCTGATGCCCACTGGATACAATTGCTAATAGTTTACCTCTTGGTTTTCAACTATTTCCAAATTTCCCCAAAAAATCATTGCTAGAACAAGAATCGCTCCTTACTTCATTTTTACGTCATTTATTTCAAGAATATCGTTATCTGTTAATAAGACGACATTTTAGATTTACTTTTTATGATCCATTTCCAAATTTTCCCTTGGAATATCTGTCCCAATAATTGTTTCCCAAAAAATTTTACTCTATTAATTTGTTTTTTGGGTTCTTTCATTTTTTAATAAATTCTTAAGTTGCCGAGAAAGTTTTTTTCTTCATCCTCTTTTGTCCCAAAAACCCCCCTCCTGGGTGGATGGACACAAGGGGGGCCCTGACTTTTTGAACAGGGCGATGCACTTGGTACCATGTTTCTTGTAACGAAAAAAACCCCCCCTTTTAAAATTAACTTTAAAATTGAGGGAAAAAGATCCCGGGAAACCCCTTTTTTAAACAAGTTCCCCTGGCAAAAAAAGCTCTGACAGGCTTAAACAAGTAAAAAATATTTGCCCCGCGTTTCTGTCCCCGGGGGACAAAAAGCGTCCCGGGTTTTTGACTTTTTAAAAAAATTTGTGTTCTGGGTGTCCCCGGGGGTTTAAAGGGGGTTTGGACCATAAAATTACACTGTATATTTAAAAAAAAATGGGCAAAGAAAACTATATAAAATAAGTGATTAGTTTTTTTTTTAATTTTTGGGCTTTTTGGGTTTTTTTTTTGTTGCAGGCCATCTGCAAGTTCATAGGGGTCAATGGGGCTGAGCAGGCTCAGCTCGCTATATCTCGAGACCTAGAATGAAGGGGTCCCATTTTCTAGCAAATTTCAAGGCGAGTACTTTCAACGAAAATATACAGGGTGAGTCAACATAAGTAAAGTTAATTATTTCATTGGTTTCCAAAAATTTGGAAAAAAGTAAAAACAAAAAAGTAAAGATTCTTTGGGTGCACAATT
>JAHBCN010009334.1:0-35506 GCA_019359885.1 Listronotus oregonensis | reverse complement strand
GACAGTCTTGGTATATTTAAAACAATTGTCCGATGAAGGTTATACGATGTAATCGAAACGTTAAAATTAAATGTTTATTCTTAATATTGTTTAAATGTTTTTTGTTGGTTTTAAGGTACTTATACTTATTGGTAATCAATTATGCATGTCGAATAACCTAAAAAACATTTGGCTATTTTTACGTCACTGCTGTTATGGCGGCAAATTCGAAAAATGTTATATGAAATATCGAAAAGTGAGGTTAGGAGTTAAAATATACAGTATGTCCGCGGATGGGGTTAACAAGAGGACAAATGGATCAAAAATTGAAAGATACGAAAAAAAATCATTCTTGATAAAAAATTCTGCTTGTCAAAAAAATGTGAACTACGATGAGAAAATAGATTGTTATCATACAGGGCGTCTCAAAAATGCAAAAACATTTTTGGCCCTTTAACGTAAAATAAAAAATAAAAACTTGCTTCAAATTTACTTCAAAATCTGATTCCGAACTTACTAAAGAAAATTTGAATTTATGAAAAATTTTAAAAAATCAACATTTTTGCAAGTACGCCATTTACTACTTGTACTTGATTATTACCTTAACATTACTAAACATTAATAAAAGTAAATATACAGTGGAAAAAATGTAAAATGTAAAAAAATTGTAAGTGTAAAATGCGTACTTGCAAAAATGTTGTTTTTTTTATTTTTCGTAAATTCGAATTTTCATCAGTAAGTTCGGAATCAGGATTAAAAATAAATTTGAAGCAAGTTTTTTGTTTATTATTTCACGTTAAAAGGCCAAACAGCGACGGTTTGCTCTTGTTTGATTTTATGTTCTTGCATTTTTAATATATGATAACAATCTACTTTCTCATTGTAGTTCACATTTTTTCGACAAGCAGAATTTTTTTTATCAAGAAGGACTTTTTTTCAATTTTTGGTCATTTGCCCTCTTGTTAACCGCATCCGCGGACATACTGTATAAAAAAAAATTAGGAAATTTTTCTTAAATTATCTATTCGATAAATTTCAAAAAAGAAAGTATAAACATTTAAGAAATTGTGATTTTTTTACTGATAAGTTATAATTTTTGTTTTCGTTAGAATTTTTTTTAATGAGCACCTTTAACACAATTTTAAATAAAAACAAATGAGCTTATTTATTTATTATTAATAATATACAAAAAAATTACTATAGACGTAATGCCTTACTTGTTAGTTCTGGTTAAAAAAATAGATTAAATCTAATCTTTAAATTCTAAAATATAAATCTAAATTGTACACTACCTATGAAGATGAAATTTGGCACAAGGGTAGGTTATGAGTAGGAGACGTTCGCTAAAATTGAAACCTCTAAAGTGATGGAAGGGGAGGTAGAATTTTATATCGAAGTCTGCCATTTCTGGACTAAAAGTATGAAGATTGATATGTAAGCTATTGATTACGATTTAAAATAATGTGTCTTAATATTTGGGGGGATAAAATGAAGCAAAATTTTCATTTTTGATTTTGTAAGTATGGAGGTTAGTAATTAAAATTCAGATTACCCAGTAAAAAATCAGACGTAAGCTAAAAAAAGATTTTATAAAACTCTCACCTAAATGGGTAAAATGTGGGATGAAAGTTTGTATGGAACATCATAATCACAGGACTTAGAAGTATGAAAATCGGAATGTAGGCTCTTGATTGCAATTAAAAATTATCTGGTCTGAATTTTTTTTAAATTGCATTTTTTTTGAGGATTAAAATAGGGTTGAAAGTTTGTATAAAAAAATCGTCATTTTTTAAGTGTTATTATAGGCCATTCATATTAAAAAATAATAACAAAAAAATACGATAAAATAAAAATTGCTTAACGCACAACGCGTGCTACGTCTCGGAATGTATGGTGGAAGATGGAGCTCGAGAAACGTGAGGTGATGTGACGCGATAAAGCTGGAGGGAGCAGAAATATCCCACGAAAACGGGAAAAAACAAAACAGTCAAAATTATGTAGTCTACGCGGGCGAAGCCACAGGCAAAATGCAAATATTCCTTAAGAAACAAAAAATTTAATACTTTATTTTTTAATATAGTTTTAATTGAATTTACGTACGCAATTGGATTAAGCATCTTAATGTTACATAAAACTTCAACCATTTTCTCTATCCGCCCCCGTCCAAGTAACAGAGTTGTTATTTCCGGTTGGAGGCTTCGGGATGTCAAAACATAACTGGCGAGACAAACAGAGGGAAGCCACTCCCCGACTAAATAACATATCCTTAGCAACCAATGACATCATTTATTTGATGTTTGTTTTGCGGTGTATTCCTTCCCCTTGTCATAATATTGTGACGAATAGAAGGCCTATTTATATTGGAAATGAAATTGTTTAAATGGTGTTAAAGAAAGGGATTTTATTTTTTTAAGTAAGATGTATAAAAATGTAAAAAATATTTAATTTTAAACTATTTAATAGTTCAATTTGGTTTTAAAATTAATTAAATTTAATTATATAATTGTATGTTGTAGAAAATATTTGCTTTATATTTTAATAGTTTATTTTATTTCCTGTGAATATTAGCTTAAAGTAAAAATTATTTGAATTTTCTTCAAAATAAAGATAATATTATATTATTTTTCAAAATTAAACTTTTTAAATATTACGAAGAGCTTGTAGGCTCTTGCAATAATACTTACAAGGAATATGAAAAGATATATTATAAAAGATTTAAAATTCATATAAATAAATCAATCTAATTTTAAATTCAATAGATATAAAATAATTATATATATTATATTTTTATTAAAGTTATATAATAATAAAAGATTTACTTTGCTTAAAAACATTGGCAACTTGTTATAAGATATATATATATATATATATATATATATATATATATATATATATATATATATATATATATATATATATATATATATATAAAATACTTGCAGTTTTAATAAATGTTTTTTTATCAAAGTATACTATACTTAATAGGTATTTTATTTTTAGCTCTAATCTCAAAAAAATTGACCTAGACAATTTATTTATAATATTTTTATTAAACTTATTCTTTCACTTTTTAAAATTAAAATGTATTAAGTTCAATTTATTTAAAAGATTGCCCGCATTAAAGATTTGTGTTAATAAATCTTGGCATATTCACTGGAGTCTTGCAAACTTTTTTTAGGAGCGCCTCAAAAAGAAAAGAAGTCACACGTATTTAAATCTGGAGAACGTGGTGGTCAACTGGTGCATTTTTTCTTCTAAAATCCTTTGGTTAAGTTAATGGTTAAGTAAATCTCTTCAAACAGCAACTTTATTATATGGAGTCTACTTTTTTGAATTTTGATGTTTTTTGTCCAAAAAAGTGTGCTTTTTTTATGTACCTTATTAATATTGATTTCATAAGGTACAATTATATTTCACTTGAAGTAAAATTAATTTTGTTTAAAAAAGATTTAGTCACAAAAAATGATTATTTACCTTAAAGGCCTTGTAAGAAGACACAACATAAGATGCACCATCTTCCAGTTCGTCAAGTCGATACTTTCTATCTCCATCCATAGAAAAAATATACCTAAAAACAAACACAATCTTTAAATTTATCATTTAAAAAATTTTAGGCAAAAATTAAAATAGATCAATCACATGACCATTAATAAAAAAGTTGTGGTTATTTTTTATAAATAATTATTTAAAACGCATACCTTGCTCCTCTGGGAAGATCCATACGTAGTGAAAGTTTGTCCAGAAGAGATTCCAAACTAACAATATCTCTTCCTGGTTTAAAACGGAATTCAACTCCTGGGAAGAATGGGTCACCATTTTTATAAAAAAGTACTCTACGCGCTTTCCAATAACCCAAATTAGAGTACCTGCAAATAAAAAATATTTATAGTGTATTGTTACTCTTAAAATATTTTTAGTTGTATGCTGTGCAACACTGAAATAAGTTAAGATGTTTTTATGTTGTTTAGAGACATACAAGACCACTGATGAAAATATATTTATAGAGTGATTTAAATAGCACATAGCAGAATAACTGTCTGTAAGTTGATAAAAATGTATACTGACCTGCTTGTAGCCATTTCAACTCTGCTTTTGGGACGTGAAACGGCAGGCTGCATAGAGGATGCATCGCTGGCATTATCAGCCATCGGTGGGCTGGGTGGCCTGGAAGTACCTCCCTGCCTCCAGTATCCTCCACCGTTGGTCACGGAGGGTCGTCTTCGTCCTCGTCGCTTACTTCTTCTTAATAAATATTTAAAAAATATATAAATATCTTGTAAATCTCGGATAATATTATTTTTATTTTTAAATATATTTTAGACAACTTTAAAGATAAATTTGTGTTATTTAAAATTTTTTAAATATTTTTTTGGGGGAGGGGGGCTATATACTTATTTAAAAAAAATGCAATATCATAGGGCGAGTATATTATATAGAAGATCAAGTACACAAAATTTTACTATAGAATGGCAATTTCTTGAAATTAAATCTCTTGTAAAGACACGTTTTTTTTTAACTTGCTGTTGTGACTTTTAATTCTGTTTAGACAGTAAATTTAATAAAGTAAAATAGGTACATAAAACTCAAAAAATTAATATTATTTTTAAATTGCTATGTAACATCTGAAACTGTTTTTATTACATCAAAACATCAAAATACTTACAATTAGTCTAAGATTGGTATGGCTAATTTATTTGAAATTAATTAATTATTTTTTTCTTATATTAACTAATAAATACATAATGTTTTAGAAATATTTACAATTGGGATGAATTCCGAATTTTCAGTAAAACAAATACATCTTACAAAATTTTAAGTGTGCATTATGAAATTGTAATCATTTTGTTAAGTCAATCTCTATTTATAGATATTCTTAAATATGCGTGATACTCCATTAACTAATCCCTAAACCAGAAGGCCAAAAAATATTTTACTTTTAAGCAAGATTGATGACTAGAAGTTTCAGATATCTTAGAATTAGATCAACCTTGAAGATTTTTTTAATAATAAAATTTTTAGATTTTTTAAACGGGCCAATATAAAATAAATTATTTATATCAAGCATTATATTATTTAATTTGTGCTAAAATTATTTTCTTATCAACTATTGCACAAATATAAATAAAACTGTGAATCAGATCATTGCGAATTAGGAAGTAATAAATAATAACAATTTATTAAATTATGATTCTCATATTCTATTTTTTTTAAATTAAAAAGACACTAAATAAAGTAAAAATATCCCGGTGTAAATATTTAATAACTAGTTAGAATGACACAAGTCAAGTGCTTATGCATTTAGAATTATAGCCCATCTTTGCAAATTATTTGGGCAAGTAGTAGTTTCCATTTTTTTAAATGTTTTTTTTAATAGTTGTTTTTAAGGTTTGTTATTCACGTTAATAAAAAATTAAACAATAATAATAAGAGGGCATTTATGTTGTTGCAATTATTAAAACACTTTAGCAAAGATTATTGTTATATTGTATTTTTTTTTGTATTTCAGCTTACAATTTAATAGGAAAAATCGAAAAATAGGTAAAATAAGCATCTGGGCAAAAGAAATATTTTCTTGTGCCTTATTTCGCTACTGACACTTTGATTTAGAGCTTTATTTTAAAAATTCCCTCACTTGTGATACTTTCACAATATCACGTCGTCCACAAAACGTCAAAACTTACCTCTTTTGTTATGCTGCGCGCCATTTCCAGCTGCTGGCACCAAACTGAGCGCGTTCGCATTTTTGTCGCTGCCGCCGTCGGCGGCGCCAGAATCTTCGTGATCGCCGTTGGCGGCGCCTTCAGTCTGTTGTCCATTTTCTTCTTCTTGGACAGCGTCTTCGTATTGTTGCATGCGGCTGCCCGCACGAGAGGGAGCCACAGACTGAAGAATAAAGAAATATTTGAATTAAAACTTAATTGCGTATTGATATGATAATTTACTAGACTTTGCTAATTGTTGATTTGCGAAAAAAATATATTATGTATATAAGTATGTATTGTTTTTATTTTTAAGTAGTGAGTAGATATAGTCTATTAAAGGCTTAGTATGAAAACCTCCTATTTTCATTTTTTCAAAAATGACATTTTGGTAGTTTTAGATAGAAAACAACGTACATTATATACAACAGCTGTTACAAAAATTCCATCCACGCAGTGCTGCTCCCTACAGACAACAACAGGAACCACGTATATCAGCTGCTTCCAAGATTTAGTGGATTTAGTGTGAAGACCTTGTACATCAAAGAAAGATTGGCTACATTGTTTAGGTGTTTACAATGTCTTTTCTCACTTCAAAATATTTTGTGGCTGTTAGTTTAAATCCAAAACATGTAAAAAAATTTAAATCTTTCTAAAAAAATAGTGCAGAAAATCAGTTTTTTGTTTCTCCTGTAAAATTTATATTTTGTGCCATACGAGGTTTTCATACTACACACTTTTATGTACAGATTCATCCTACAACGACTGCACAAGGATATATTTATGATTTTTTTTTGTAAAATCTGAAATAACAGTAGAAAAAATTATTTTATTTAAAACAAAAGAAATAAAACAAATAATGAACAATTTCCCAATAAAACTCATAATTTGTTTTTTATTATCAAAGTATCTTATTTGACTTAATACCTTTCAATAAAAATTATTTCATATATACTTTTACTAACAACAGAATCAATTAAATTTCTGTTGGAAATACAAGACCTAAATTGGCAAAAAAATTACAATAAATATCTGATATGCCAAAATACAAAAACGTTAATATTTTGTCAAAGTCTACCATTTTTTAATTTAAATCGCAAGTTTCCTGTATGAATTAAATTAATTCTGTTATTACTAAAAATAAATATGAAATCCTTATTACTATAATTTGTCAAAAATAATGAAACAAAAAAAAAGCCATAAATAAGGTATCCAACTAAGAATTTTTTTATTTTATGATGTATATATATATATATATATATATATATATATATATATATATATATATATATATATATATATAATATTTTTTTAGATTCTGCAAAAAATGCACAATATACCACATAACAAGTATGCTCTAAAATATTTAAATCTTTATAGCTTTTTAAAATGTAAATATACTGCTTCGAACATTTTTTGCGAACTTTTAATTAAATTTATACTTTATTAAAGTTTTTACTACACAGTCGGTACATTTACACGATTTTAATTAAGATAACATCTTTTTTAAAACCACTTTATAATTTCATATTTTCGTGTACTTTATTTTTGTGCTAATATTTGGTTACAGTGCATGTTTAAAAAGTCTTCATATCGCATGTTTGCATTACCTGCTTATAAAGTGCGGTATGTGATTCTGATATTTCATAATTTCACATTTATATTTTTATAAAAATTTACATTGTATATTTTTAGGCTGGGAATTACTCTACCTAGCTATAAGATTAATAAGTAGAAATTTCCCCAGGGCGAATAACTATAAGGAAATTGTCATATTTGTCATTCTCGCGTATTATTTTCGTACCAAAACCGCGAACCTAAATTAAAATTCCGGAAATGTTTTTTTAATTGTGAATGTTTGAATGAAAATGTGGATATTTTTCCTCGGCCGATGCCTTGAAGAAACTTTTAAAAAATTGACATCTTAAAAAAAAATCCAGAAATAATTCATGTGCTAGGGAGATTATAAGTGACAATTCCACTCATGTATAAATAACCCCATTTTAAATGTCAAAAATCAAAATTTGCTATCGGATAAAAAAGAAGGAGTGTTAATGTAGGTGGCTAAAAAAATCAATCATATTTTGGACCCTTCAATCGTGTCATCAATCGTTACCTCAGTAACGACTGTAATTTATATTCTCATCAATTGTGTCATATTTATAGGCGGAATTATTTTACCAAATACCATTCGTGCTCAAATTTTATGCCTATTAATCTAATATCAACAAGTATCGTTTAAAAATCAAAATCTTGTCAAACTTTAAATAAGAGAGCAAAGTGGAAAACATTTTTTTCCATGGTTCTATAGGGTGTTAAGTGATGAGAGATTTTGAAACGAATTTTCTAGCCAGATAACTAACCTAGGCGAATTTGATTTATGTAGATTTTATTTAGATAATGAATTCTTCATTTGGATTTTACACATTTATTTTAAGGTGATTGAACCAATTGGAATACTCTGCTCCATAATCTGAGTAAACAATCAGTAATGGCCACCATTTTTATTTTTACAAAAATATTTCCAAAGCTTCCAGTTTAAAATTAAAGAGAAAACTAGTAATTTATACATTTAAAAACTTCTTGTGGTAAAAAAAACCATCCACTCTAGTATTCAATTTCTTAAGCCACCATGTTATTTTGATTTAAAAAACAAGCGCAGGTCAATGCGATTGGATTGGGGCGCTAAAAATCTTGTTCAGTTTAATGCCTTAAAAACACAGTCATGTTCACTGTCGCGAAAAAAGTCTGCCAATGCTCATCCGTTACATATGAGCGGCCAAGTTCTGCAGAACAAAGAGTCGTTTAATCTTGTCGGCGTTACTTTTGAGAACAACCTCAACTGGCACAAACACATTACATCCATAGGCTCGGCAGCTTCAAAAAAGTTTGGATTCCTCTTTTGAGCCAGAAAGTATTTCTCTTCTTCCAATCTGTATACTCTGTATGTATCTCAAATCAGACCATCTTTAGTAAATTGTTCTCATGTCTGGGGAATGGCGTCCCCTACAACACTTAGCATTATGGACTCCATTCAAAGAAGAGCCGTTCGTCTTATTAATAATCCCGCGCTTACAGAAAGGCTTCCTCTCTTGCCCAGCTGTAGGGGATCTGTTGCTCTTCTATAGGTATTTTTACGGCTTCTGCTCAGAGAAGTTGGCCAGTATAATTCCTTCTCTGGCAGCTCCCAACAGTGCAACACGTAGTGCAACTTTTATGCATTCTTTTACAGTTCAGTTAGAGAGGCCCCGAACTTCCCGCTTTCTTCGTTCCTTCATCCCTAGAGTGTTAAGACTATGGAACCTGCTGCCCGCAGAAGTTTTTTCTTCTCCTTCCAATCTCCAAATATTTAAGTCCCGGGTGAACAAACTCCCTCTCATCAAACTTAAGACACCCACGGTACATTATTACTTAGGCATCAGCCTCCGTTGACTGTCCCAGGATAAAAATTATTCCTAGAACCCTCTCTACTCCAACCCCCTTTACCTACCCCAGTGAGTTTTGTAGACATTCTGTATGCATGTATTAGCCAAAAATAACGTGTTTTGTAGCCAACACGTTCATAATATACTTATTATTATCTGACCTTTAAAGAGTAATAAAAGAGTACTTAACTCTACACCTTATGAAAATATTTAACTAGCATTTAATGGCATTACGAGGAAAAATATGCTGTATCCGGTACCTCGTTACAAACCACCTATTTTGAAGTCATTATTAGGTTAGGTATGAATAAATGCATACAAATTAGATGGTTTTAGTAATGTGCAATAATTAATAAAACAATTTTGCGGCAAGCTAAACAGGGTTTATTCGTAATTACCACTTTTTTTATATTTATTTAAAAATGTTGATTTTGTAGATATAGGTCAGTAATAATTTTTTTAAAATATCTTAGGATAAGGTGAGAAGAATAAAAAGTGTACTCATACACCATGTAATATATATATTTTTCGGTCCCATCGTAAAATTTTTTGGAAATACCCTCAAAAAATTCTCTAAAAGTTTCAGCCCTTAATATCAATATTAAGCATTCGCCCAAAGCGTGTGAAGATTTTCCATTTAAATAACACGTAAACTTTGATTTTTTTTTTTTAATTTCTATAACTTAGTAGCATTTTATGTTATCGCCTCGCTCAAAGACGGGATTTTTTGAGAAATGAATGCTCTACAAAAGTGTCCATTGCGGCAAAGTCGCAACTCACACCGCGAGGTAGTACGGGCAACTAAACCTAATTTTTTCATAAAATTCTTGTTTTTTGTCATTTTTTCATAAATGACAAGAGCTACACAAAAAAGATAAATAACAAAGTTGTTGAAAATTTAATTTCCTACAAAAAAGTCCTAATAATCGAATTGCTAAGATCAACAGTTCTCGAGATATTTGGCCTTTAATTAATTTTACTATATTAATACTACAAATTATAATTAGTAAAAATTTTATAGTAATGGCTTGTGGGCAAAGTTAGGCAGTTTAAGGACAGAGTACCGCCTGCCGAATATCACATGCCGTTGTAAGTAACTCGAATTCTATGTTAAGCTATATGTCGCGTCTAGGTGATATTACCAGATGGTATTAAGAAGTAGTTGTTATTAGCATATTGTGAGTAGTTTTACAAACGCATTATTTAAAATATGCTGCAAAATGTAATAGTATATATTTGTACTTTATGGGAAAACTTTTTAATTAACATAAAAAATTTGTGACACTAAAAAAACACCTTGTATATTGTTTAACATTCGACTTCAAATTAAATTACCTTTTCAATTCTACCCACACTTTTTATATAAGTTAGCTAAAATTATCATTTTTGCAGTTTGTTTTTATCTTTATGTCAACTTTCTTTGTAAATATTAAGTCCAATATAATGCCATTAATAAAACATATCTTTTTAAAATCAAACATCCCTTTTTGTTAAAATATTTTTTTTTCGACGATGGTTTATTTATGAGTATTATTAACGTATAAAAAAATCATCCATTAAAAGTCCTTATTAATGCTTGATTTTCTATTAATCAACGATTATAGTATTGGCAACTAAAAATAAAGAAATATATACATTTAGTCATTTAAATAACACCCTTTAAAACATGTGTCAGGTTGGTTGCCCAAAACTGTTATGCTTCTCTAAAAAATTCCAAAAAAATGATGATGTTCAAAATTAAATACCAAAACGATCGCAAAACTAAAGATTGTAAACAAAAAGATTTTTAAAATTAAATTTAAAAAAAAAGAGTGAATGTTTACTTCAGTTTAATCTTAAGATTTTTTGCACAGTTTATTGCCACTTTTATAATTTACATATCATTGGCAAAACTGGGAAAAAATACATCATATCTTAACAAATTGTGACAAAAGTTGAAAAACATGACTGTCGTATCTCTCATTATGGTGCAACACAGCAAAATACAAGTACATTTATTTTTTTTCTGCATATTACAAGTCACATTAACATTTCATTTACTATTTTTATAAATTAGGTTATGAATATTTAATATTTAGTAAAAAATTGCGTGTTGTATTTAATATGAAATATAAAATATTATGCAGGTCAACATCTCAAGTTAAGTTAAGCACACGAACTCTGGATAATATATTTACTTAAAATATATCCTTTTGGTATTTAGGTCTTTAAAATGCTCTGTAAAATATGGTTGTTTTATTCATTTATTTTTAATTACAATAATTGCTTTTAGTTTTCAAGTTATAATAAAGGCTGCAAAAGAATGTTTTTACATACTTAAATTAAATGTGATATTTTTTTTAAATAATTATACCATTAATAAATATTCTCATGACAAATTTATCAATATTAATGAGATAGATTATTACCATTTTTTCTACCTAATACATATAAAGGGTTATTTATTTTTAAGTAAACAGGCTTTATTTTTAAATTTCCCTGTACTTTTTTAAAAAACAAATATAGCCATTTCGTGTTTTTTTCCATAAAATTTAATAATCTAATTATAAAAACATTTAAAACAAAAACAAAAGAGTTACAGCACGAGTGACGTATTTTTTAAATGGAATACCCCGTTTATTTGTCAAAGTCAAGAATTTTAAAATACGTTTATTACTTTTTGGGGTGGTTTTATAATGAGGTTTCATTGAAAGAACGGCTTTAAATTATATTATATGCTAAAAATGATATGATATATCTATTTCTAAACCCAGCAGCAGAATTACAATAAACGGAAAAAATTAAAATATACTACGAGGTAAAATATGGTGGTAATAAGAACACTTATAACAAAAAATTATAATAATACTAATAATTTAAATGTTCTATATGACCCCTGTTATTTTCGAAACATGATCTATTACGCCCGCCGATATTATTTGAGGTTCTTGGTTAAGAGAATTGATTTCATTTACAATTTTTTCTCTAATTTCTTCCGTGTTTGTGTTCCCATTTTGGTAAACGACATTCTTCAAGTGACCCCATAGAAAAGTGTCCAAAATTGTAATATCTGGACTATTAGGTAGCAATCTGATATTGCCATAACGTTGAGATACTGCACAACTTGACGAACAGCATGGGGAGGCGCTCCGTCTTGTTGCCAAATTATCTTGCGATACGTTTCGAGTGGCAATTCTTCTAAAATGTCCTCAATATCGTTTTCAAGAAGATTAAGATATCTTTCTTCAATTAAGGATCCCTCATAGAATGTTGGCCCGACAATTCTATTGTTAAGCACACCACACCAGACAGTAATTCACTTCATGGGATACAAGGTAAAATAATTTAGCATAGCTCGATCCGGTTTCTTTTTCTCATTGTAGTCATTTTTCTAATATGTAACGATTTTGTTTCTTCTAATAAGGCTTTCAGTTTAAAAATCGTTTTTACTAATATATTTCGGTGGAAATTTGCAATATATCTTCGTTGTGTTTCCCTGGATTTTCTCCACATTCATAATAGAGAGTTATAATTTGAAGCCGTTCTTCTGATGAAAACCTCATTATAAAACTATTTCAAAAAGTTATAAACGTATTTTTAAAATTCTTGTGACCTGTGGCAGCCAGGTTTTTTCAGAGGAAAATAACCTTATAGTATCATGCAGTTTTTAGACAATTGCAGCAGAACCGCAGGAAATAAACCCACCAACCCCTATATCACCGAATTCCTCGTGAAAATCTCTATCTATTGATATAAAAATATACGGGGTATTCCATTTAAAAAATACGTCACCCATGCTATAACTTTTTTGTTTTTGTTTTAAATGTTTTTCTGATTGGATTATTGAATTCTACGGAAAAAAATACACGAAATGGTTATATTAGTTTTTTAAAAAAGTACAGGGAAGTTCAAACATAAAGCCCTGTTTACTTTAAAATGAATAACCCTGTACATTGCTGAAATGTTAAATAATTTGATCATAATTATTATAATTATTAAGGTAATAAATGTTAGTTGTCTTCTCTGTTAGATTAATAATATACAAAGAGTTTTATTTATTTTGCGCATTTTTTATTGCCGCAACTTTTGACCATCGGTGTATTCTCTATCCTTAGGAAAACAAAGCGGAGCCTTTTACTATGTGATTTTAAACATGCAGTTGCAGTTAACCACTTCTTTTTGTATATTTATAAAAATCTTTAGTTAAAAAATTATATTAATTATCAACCCTATAGATTAAGTCTATTTTTAACAAGAACTTTCAGAGGAAGACAGCAGTTTTCTTACTACCTTTTAAAATTCTATGCACACATAGATTTTGTTTATATTTGTGCTGACAAATCATAACCAAAATAAACGAAACTAATAACAAATAAACTTACCATATTTTGTGATAAAACACTAACACTGATATTCCACTATAAAACAGTAAAACACCTTTACCGCAACTGCATAATTTTCCATAAATAACAGCGTTGAAACTATGCGTCTTATTACCATAAAATTTACAGGTCACTAACCGCTATAGTGGGAAAATATTCCTCAACGGCTCAATAATTTTATATGTTGCTTTTAACAAGTTAAATTTCTTATTAACGAATTAAATCGCCTTGAGCTTGACCGATTCAAAATTTTGCAAAAATTATACTCGCAGCTGCGACGTAAATTTGTATTTAAGCATAGAGTTTAAGCTAACTGTGGTCCCAACAATGTATGTATTGCTAGATCCAGGCTCTAAATAAAACTTGTTGCTCTAAAAAGTTCGAGTATTGACTCCGAACAGGGAGGTATTTGAGTTTAGGAAGTTACGATTGGCCCATGGCGACGTGTCCTCGACCAATAAGGTTCAGGGATAGATGGCCTCTTTATGGCAAGCTTGAGTTTCAAAGGCGTAGTGCATAGTGTGAGCTCTTAATTTGTTTTAAATAGAGAAAATCCGTGTCTTTTTACAGCGTGACCGTGAAAACTAATACAAGGAAGTCTGGTGTCTGGCAAGATGTTAGGGTTTAATATCATTATTTTTAGGCTTTAAAAACTAATTATTGGAAAATTATGGTTCTTGGAATAAAAACACGTCAAATTTAAAATGTTTTTTTGCTTTTGGCATTTTATTAGACGAGGCACTTGTGATCCCTACTCTACGAGGTTAGAATCTTGGATGGACTCAAATTCACAAGGCAATATATATATATATATATATATATATATATATATATATATATATATATATATATATATATATATATATATATATATATATATATATATATATATATATATATATATATATATATATATATATATATATATATATATATATATATATATATATATATATATATATATATATATATATATATATATATATATATATATATATATATATATATTATATATATATATATATATATATATATATATATATATATATATATATATATATATATATATATATACATGTGCCACAGATTCAGTGCATGCATGGGGATCTCGGCAACCGTAAGAGATACGAAGACGGTTAACATGGTAAAGTTGCGCATTTAGGTGCCTAACAACATGCTGATTAGAAAGATTAAAATTCCGAGTACTCGGAGATATCCGGAAAAACCGAAATTTGCTGATTTCGTTTTTATTTTTTCTGATGTTATATAAAGGGATAGGGAAAAACAAAAGTCACTTTCTAATGGCCACTTCTTAAGCTCTGAAAACAGAGTTGAGAGATTTTCCGTACGACGTTTCGTTTTGTTAGACCATCATCAACTTTATTTTTTTAAATACGAACCTTGGTTTTTATTTAATTTTTTGAACCCTTATTATCCCAATTACAAAAATGTATAACATAATATTTATTAACAAATACGGAAAGCCCTATAAGAAATGATGTGCGTTCCTTGTCTTACTCATTGTCTCTAATGGAAATATGTTTATTTAACAGAAAAATATTAAGTGTTGTACATCATTGTAATTGGGATTATAACTGCTTCAAAAAAATGCAATAAAAATTGAGTGCCGCATTTAAAAATAAAGTTCATGATGGTTTAACGAAAACGAAACATCGCCGGAAATCTCTTAACGCTGTTTTGTAGACTTAAAAAGTGGCCATAAGAAATGTCTTTTGTTTTCCATATCTCTTTAAATACATCGGAAAAATTTAAACAAAATCCGCGAATTTCGTTTTTTCGGATATCTCCGGAAGTACTTCGGAATTTTACAACTTTCTAACCGGCATTTGTTGGAAAATGCGCACTTCATAATTTAACCGACTTCGTATCTCTTACGGTTTCCGAGATCCCGTTTTGGGACCTTTTTTATTATATATATATATATATATATAAAAATATATAAAAATATATATATAATAATATTATAAAATAATATATATAATATATATATATATATATATATATATATATATATATATATAATAATATATATATATATATATAATAATATATATATTATATATATATATATATATATATATATATAATATATATATATATATATATATATATATATATATATATACAGTATGTCCACGGAAAAGGTGTTGAAGAGAAAAACTTTTTATTTTTGATTTTATCGAAAAAAGCTACTCTTGATAAAAAATTTTGCTACTTCTTAGAGTAAGATTGGGATAAAAACATTTAACATATTTTATACGCGGTGTTTAAAAAATTGAAAAAACTTAAAATGGTACAAGAGTAAAGTACATTTATTTGAGAAGATATGGAAATAAGTTATAAGGGAAAGTTGTTCAAAATTAAAAGGTAGTCTCTAATACCAATTTTCAAAAAAATCGGTCTACTTTTATTTATTTGTGATTAAATTTATTTTAAAATCAATTTAAATTTTGAATAACAATTTTATCAATTTTTTTGCTGTTAAGTAAGCATTTAAAGCTGACGTTACTGCGTCTAATGAATTATAAAAGCGGAGTGTCAATAAAGCTTGTCACTATCAAGGCCTACTAGTACAATAATAAGGTGTTAATTTGAATATTAATTAATATTAAAATAATTTTTATCACAAATTAATAAATTAGGCCCATTTTTTTAAATTGATATTAGGAACTATCTTTTACTTTTGAACAACTTTTCCTAGTAACTTATTTCCATATCTTCTAAAATAAATGCACTATACTCTTGAACCATTTAAATTTTTCAATTTTCTGAATACCGCGTTAAAATTTGAAATGTTTTTATTCAATCTTACTTTAAGAAGTAGAAATTTTTTCAAGAGTAGCTTTTTTGATAAAATTAAAAATAAAGAAGTTTTTTTACTATTCAACACCTTTTCCGTGGACTACTGGTGTGGAAATAAGTTACTGGAAAAAGTTGTTCAAACGTAAAAGATAGTCTCTAATAAATTTTCGAAAAAAACGGCCCACTTTATTTATTTGTGATTAAAATTTCATTATCAATTAACTAATTCCAAGTTTTGTACTAGTAGGCGTTGATAGTGAAAGCTTTATTGACACTCGCTTTTATAATTTATTAGCCGCATTATCGTCGTTTTAAATTGCTTCTTAACAACAAAAAAATGATAATAAAATTAATATTAAAAATTTAAATTGATATTAAAATAAATTTAATCACAAAAAAAAAAATAGGCCGAATTTTTCGAAAATTGGTTTTAGGACTACCTTTTAATTTTGAACAATTTTTTCCTAGTAACTTATTTCCATATATTTTCAAATAAATGCACTTTATTCTTGTACCATTTAATTTTCCATTTTCTGAACACCGCGTATAAAATATGTTTAATGTTTCTATCCCAAGCTTACTTTAGAATGCAAATTTTTTATCAAAAATAGCTTTTCGATAAAATCAAAAATAAAAAGTTTTTCTTCAAATTTTGCAATATTATATATATATATATATATATATATATATATATATATATATATATATATATATATATATATATATATATATATATATATATATATATATATATATATATATATATATATATACAGGGTGTCCCAAAAGGTATGGTCCAAAGTTTGGGATTCATATAATTTTTGGGATAAAATTTTTAAGGTAACCAAAACCTGAAAATCGATTTTTTAATAATAACTTTTGAACGGCTTGTACGATCTGGATTTTTTGTTGATTAATTCTAGCTAAAACCCGTCTTGCAATAACGCTATAAACATGCCCCGAAACCATCAAAGGTACCAGGTCCGGACTATCAAATTTGTAAAAAACTTAAAATTTTTGCAGTGTTGCCGTATTTAACATTTTGACCTTACTGGTAGATTCCTTTGAGTTTTCATAAAAAAAGGTATACTTTATCTTTATTATTTGAGAGCGGTTTTCGCGTAAAAATTCATTTAAAATCATTAAGGTATACTGGGGCCTCGATAAGATATACCCTGGGGCCTCAATAAGGTGTACTTAAGGACTTTGTCTTATAAAACTTTTAGGTCAATTTTTAGCTGAAAATTATAAATAAAAGCGAAAGTGGCCGTCCCTTTTTTATTTGAAGATTTATTAGAAAGAAATATGTTTCATTGCCCGCAATAAGGAATAATCCTAACTTGTTGTTTCAGGTTTAAAGAGCACGTCTTAGTAAATTAAGAAAATGTGTAGCGGGACAGGGTGCTCACTTTGAAACATACCTTTTGTTAATTTACACCTAGGATTTTTTTTTTTTATTCTACTAATAATCAAAAGTTTCTACTTTGCTGTATGGTTTTTATTGTTTTTTTTTTTTTTTTAAACTAAATTTTTTTTTTTAATTTTAATTTAAATTTTAGCTAAAAATTGACTTCTCGTAGTAGATTTTGACATAAGATTCATAGGGAGTCCTTAAGTACCCTTATTGGAAACCTACTTTACCTTTAAAGGAAAAAATTTTTTTCGTTTTTCCTTTTTCCCCGGGAAAAGAATGGAAAAGTCTGGAATTAGCTGGAAAAATTCTTTTTGTACGGGATGCAAATAAAGGGCATATAAGAGGCGCAAAACAAATTAAAATTAAAAATTTAACAAAAAACCGGGAGCGGTTTTGCAAAAAAAAGGGTTTGGTTTTGGTTCAAATAGGAAATAAGATAATGGGGTTAGAAATTAAAAATACATTTTTTTGCCAGCAAAAAACTTATAGTCCTGTGTACGATGTTATGCTAAAATTTACAATAGCACACTATCGCATACCAAGGCTGTTTTACAAGACCTAGCTTTATAAACATGTTTGCCATTAAGGCTAACAATTTTATACCGACAAGTTGATCACAGAATATTCTCTTTATTCTGGATACATACAGGTTCATCAAATAAGGACTGAGCAGGACCATATTTGTGGTTTTTCTCGTAGTAAAAAAAAATCGTGTAGTTTTTCCCGTTTATTCGAAAAAAATACGCAAAAAATAAGTTGAATTTAAACAAAAGACACTTTATAAAAATAACAATTTTTATACGACAACTTATTAGTTTGTTTTTAAAATATCTTTATATTTTAAAGAAAATTACTAATTATAAGTTAATAAGAACCACAGGAAATTTATAATTTTTTTAAAAACCTTTACAACTAGAATAGAGGGTTGTCGGCTATTGGCGGCTACCACTTATACCAAAGTAAAAAATTCAAAACTATAATATTTTGGTTAATGCCTGCTGTATGGTAGAATATGAAAATATAAAAAAGATGTAAATGAATTTTAATTTTAGCCACTATTTAATTCTCAGTTAAGTTTGTCTTCCACAGGGTGGTAGACTTACCACCTAAACGTAGATAAATACTTAGATTTTTTATTTTTGTGTTTTTTCGGTTTTAGGCGGTCTGCGAGTTCGCAGAGGTCAAAAGCACACTTAGTCTCTATACCCCTGGGCCAGGACCAAACCATTGTGTATAGATTTTTGACGAGTATCCAACAAGGGCTGTTTAAAATATGTAATGATCTGTGGAATATCTATAAATGCAATATTAGCTCATAAAAATTAAAATCCCATTGTCTATGATCGTCAGCCATTCGACAAAAAAAGGGGCTAATCGTTCCCAGTATGTCCTTTTTAATGATAACTGTTGATTATACGCTGATCATTTAATAATAGGCTTTACATGATGACTGCTGTTTTTTTGACCAAAAAAAGACTTAGAAATTGTTGACAAAGCAATTCTTATAAATATTTTGTAAACGTAAAACCCCCTTTTTTCTGTCACTAACTTCAAGGGATATGTGGTTTCGTTGACAGTCGATATGTACGTAAAAAGAAGAATGTTATTTTTTACACACTAAATTGCTAAATTCATGTTCACTTTTTGATCTGTTTAACTATTAAAGTGCTTTAAGTTGGATTTGTGTTTCATTAAATACCTCTAAAGTCTTAGAAATTGCAAAAATTAGCCATCTTGAAACAATTATACTAGGTATGCGGTTTCGAGAACATATATTCTACATACCAAGAACGATTGTTCCAAAACTCCTTATTTTTTAACAAAAGCCAAGGTCGACAAGAAACAGACAGAGGTACACGTATGCCGATAATTTTCCGCCAATTTTTTTTTTCATCAAATTTCGTTTGGTCAGGATGGTATACTGAGTATAAATTATTTTAAAAAGGCTATTTTTTATGCTTTCTAGGTTTATTTTCCAGTCAATAAACCGTAGTCATCCTGTAAAAAATAACAACAAATGATCAGAGCATAGTTAAAAATGACTATTTAAAAGGGTATACTGGTTACATTTGGTCCTTTTTTCTTCGATGAGCTAAGGCTATAATAAATTTGTACAGCGCGATATAACGCCATTACCGCGCGCCGCTGGATTCTCTGTGACCCGTATTAGTCCTTCCGGAATGGCAAACCGCAATGTATTTTAGATTGTTATCTGGCCTGCGGCGATTCCAAATAATTATGATAAAGCTAACTGCTGAAAAATTGCATCCTTTGTAGTTTTTATTGTGCTTTTATTATTGCCTCTGGTTTCTTTATTATTTTTGCATAATATTATTTTTTTATGCAATCGTTAACACTTTTTACGATTTAAAGTTGACAGAGCGTATGAATTTAATTTTTTTTTTCTAGTTTTGGCCTTACAAACTAAGTGTTTTAGCCACATAATAATAATTTAATATGGATTTGTTAACACAAAAAGCAAATATTAACCTAACATTTAAATGAAAAATTATGTGTATATAATAATATACAGGATGATTCATAAGGAAATGTCAATACTTCAGGTACGTAGTCAGGGTCCAAAAATGAGCATAAACGTCTGGGTCCGCAAGGCTTTCGTTTCCGAAATACAAGGTGTTAAAGTTTTTATTTAGTTTTTCTATTTTTTAAATAATATCTAAGATAATGTAAATATTGGAGTAAAAATTGATATCCGGGGGTTTTTTGGTATGACGGATTTAAACCTAATCTTAGTACGGCTCTAACTTGTCGGGGGTGCCACCTACAAGTCTTTTTACTACTTTGAACAATCACAACTTTTTGGTACGGTCCTGTATTAGATTTTTAGGTAAAATAAATAATTGTTTTGTCATTTTTACGTCAAAAAGGTATACCTTTTAATATTTTATATCAGCAACCGTGTTCGAGATATTTGGATTTAAAAAAATTACGTCGCATCTGATTTTATTATAGCAAAATTTAAAAAAAATTAAACAAAATGTAAAATTAAACAATATGTATTTTAATCTTCAATTATTGTTCTTAAATTATGTTCAGCAAGACATAAGCTAGGTTTTAAAACTTTCAAAAATTCCACTATTTACTTCTAAGCACATGTCAGCTCTGTGGTGAACACCCTGTATTTCGGAAACGAAGGCCTTGCGGACCCATATTTGTATAGACTTTTAGGTTTATTTTTGGACCCTGACTACGTACCTGAAGTATTGACATTTCCCAATGAATTACTCTGTATAATTTGGAAAATAGTTATTAGTTTAGGTGGGTAATGAATGGAAAATATATTTTGAGTTTGTTCGGTGCTTCTCTAGATGTAAAAGGATGTATCAATCAGGCACTTTATATTGTTCTATTACAAGCTGCAAGAAAAGAAATCATAGTATATTATTCTTCAGAGTAAAAACCATTAAAATGCCGAAAAAAAGCGGCGTCCCTTACAGCTCATCGGTGAACCAGAAAAGGAATTTTTGTTGAATTTAGAATATGAGTGTATATATCTACTATATTTTTAATAATGTAAATGCAACACAAAGCCTGTTTTTATCTAAAAAAATAACAAAAATAAGTAACCTTTTTCCCGTTTTAAATAAAATTAAACAGTTTAAACAATGATACGATTTTTAAACTTCTTGACTTCAAAAATTATAAAAATGACATACAACTTAATATATTTTTAAAAAATTACAATCCTTTTGGGTTCAAAAATATATAATTCACATAGTTAGCTGTTTTATTTGTCAAAATCAAAGAGCTTAATTTATAAACAGTTTTCAGATTTTGTGCGTTAAACTGCAGCACAAATGAGCTTACAGGCCGCAGGATAACATTTGGACCATTTGTCATAATAGCGGAAGGTATGGTACCCCATTTTTTATGAAAACAAAAATCCCATTTTCTGTAGGTCAAATAAATAATCGCACTGCTGATGCTTCAATTTAAAAGGCAATTGTCTAACGCCTTAATCATTTTCCAATAGCATTTTTTTCCTTTTTGTTCGGGAGTTATCGTACTTTTAGTTGAATATTAAGCATTAATTTCAAACATACTATACAACATAAACAAACACTTATGATTTGTGCACGTATTACCTATTTAATTCTTTAATTATTATCATTGTTAAGGCAAGCTCCATTTTAACGCTCAAATTCTGCATAAAAACAAAATAAAAGGAAAATATCCTTATTTATACACGCGAAAGGTTGCTACACTGCGAAATATATTATCAATCATTTTAGGTCATATTATTTGACATAAATAAATTACGTGATTATAGTTTGTGTTTGATTAAATTTAAGATTGTTTATTAATAGTGAATAAACGTTTTGATGTTAACTTTAAGGCCGAAAAGGCAAATGTATCAATAATATGTATAGTTAGTAGCAGAAAAAGAGGTCAAACTTCTTACTTTCTCCACTATAAATATGTTTTCATAAGAATACTAAAAAATAACAACAGGTTCAAATTTGACTTTGACTTATTTATTTATACTAAACAACGCAAAAACAATTTTAGAAACTCACAATAAAAATACCTTCCCTTCTTTCTAAGTCCAATAAACCTTAAAATTAACAACATGATACATTCAGTTTTTTTTCTTTTTATTTTTTTAGTCACCCTTCTTACAACTCCTGTAGATACGGACACCAAATTATTTAAAATGTAAGTCAATTTTTGGTTGCACAAAAAGAAAAAATCATAAACCCAAAGAAACAAATAATTGAAATAATACTAAAAACTAGATGCAAATTTAAAAAAATTCGTCTGGTAGAGACATCTTAAATCTTTTTGATCCAAAAGTTATTTAAACTTCTGTCCTTCAGGAAAATAAAAAATAATAATAAAATTAAAAGTTTTTTAAAAAAAATATCGAAAAATAGCGAAAAAAAAATTTATTTTATTTTTTTGACCACCTATCACTTTTTCAAAAATTATGAAAAAAATCATGAAGCTTGATTTACTAAAGACACATCACATATATTTTTTTATCATAACGTGGGTGAATGGGCTTTGTTAAAAAAAATATTAAAAACTAAATTACCTGTCTAAAATGTTTGAAAAAAATTGTGCTTCATCCGCGCTTCCAAGACCTTTAAATTTGGCGCAAGCAAAACTAAAAATCTTTTAATGCGACTGAGATATTTGAAAAAACCAAACATGATTCAATAAAAAAGTTTCTAAAGCACCTAGCATTACCATGTTTATTTTTTACAACCTTAACATAACAGAATGATTTATTCCCTCGCAAAAGTAAATACATATTTTTTATGGATCATTAATAACTCGCCACCCTAACATTTTAGTTTCTTTCTTTATTACCCTAATATACATCTACCTCCTTAGAATTTCGAATGTATATGCAGATCTACTATTAAACTCTTTTTAACCTACATAACATTTTATTTTTATTTCGCATGTATATGGCATTTTTTTTTATTTTAATAAAACGGCTTTTTGGGTCAGATATAACAAGCCCATTTGTCTTTTTTTTTTCAAATCGTATTATATTCTTTATCACACCACTTGGGCTTTTTTGGTATCTGTCAAAAACTACTCAAACAACTATAATTGGTGCATTTTCTATGTAGAAAACCACCTAAACAAAAAATCTATTGCATTGTTCATACAGTCAGTAACCGTAGTTACTTACTAAGTATTTTTCTTAATCAAAAAGAAACAGATTATAATTCTGTTTATTTTTGTTGCGATTCTTATATATTTTACTTTTTAATATCGCGTCATAAAGAATATTTTTTTATGACGTAAAGTCACAAATGACATTTGCATTATACGTCATAAAAGCTGTCAAAGTTTCCAAGCTTTTTAAAGCAAAATTTAAAATTTAATAATTTAAATTATTCTTTATTATACATTTTTAGATTTATTTTATATCTTGAAAACGGTGGCTGACTTGTTACCAAAACGTAAGGTTCTCTATGAAAAGTGAGAAAGTTTGTGAGAAGTTTTCCTGATCTAAAAGGTTTGTTGACTTTTTTTTCCAGATAATCTGTAACTTTGTAGGAGTCAAAGGACTTTGTGCATTCTATTTGTGAACATAACTATACCTTTAGATCTGGACCGACCGACAGAAGACATGAGAAGGCAGCTCCCAGAAAAATTAGATTAATATATAAATATATATATATATATATATATATATATATATATATATATATATATATATATATATATATATATATATATATATATATATATATATATATATATATATATATATATATATATATATATATATATATATATATATATATATATAATATATATTTATATAATATATTTTAAACTAAAATTGATAAAATTTATTTCTGACAAAAACAGAAAAATGGACTTTTACTTCAAAAATTAGAATTGGTGGATATTACCCATCTAAATGGTGTGTATGATGTTTGTAATTTTTTGGTTTTGTATGTTGAATAGCTTCCTACACATGACTGGCGAGTTTCCCAAAAAGTAATTTGTAATGAATAAATTTACCATAACAATATAGAGTATATATGTCAAATATTTTTACATTTTTCGTGTTTAATAGCTTTTAGACCGCCAAAGATATGTCAAAAAAATATATCAAAAAAATTTTCTCCACAGTCACATTTTTTCCTTTCCACAGTGACCTATTTTCCCTCAATTATTAACAATTACTGTTTTCATAAATTACTTTGGAACTCCTACTATGAAAATATCAAGATTTACAGTTACACCTGTTATCTGCCTATTTTTATGGAAAAGGGTCAGAATAGGCCTTGTGTTACAACAGAGAACATTGTTGAGACTTACCCCATGCAGACCAAGTTATTTTTGCATGTTCGTATTTATTTAAGTTTTCTTTGCGTGTTTCAAAACTAATAAGTAACCCACGCAAGTTAATGCGATATTAAAAGACGTCCAATAAATCTGGGTTAGCTACTAGTTTAATTTGTTTTCATTACACAGACTTGTCGATATAGGAAATCTAGCAGTATAAGTTTTAATGGGCGGTCAATAGAGGTAATCAACCTGCCTCATCAAATATCCTTTAATATTTCTAGAAAATATAATGTCAAAAACTACACAAAAAACTAGAATCTGTGCATTTTCAATTAAAAACACCTGTATAAATAATCTATTGTCTTAGTTCAAAAAGTCAGTCACCTCTTCTTCCCTGCGAGCCGTCTAGATTTACTACCGGGGACAGCCTCTTGGGCTTTTTGGGCCTAATCTCCCATTTTCTTTTATTCCAATCCTCCCAATAGTCTCATTCCCTTTACAAGTCTGTATAACCCCGAGATTGGTTGGTTAATATATTCCTGTGGGCTTATTTTCGGCCCAAATAATGCTTGCCTTTGTGATTCAAAGCTTCACATTCGCACAGAATATGGTAGGCTGTTTCTTCCCCCTCGTCGCACATTGTATGAGCCTATCTTGTGTCGGTGTCCTCTTAGGTTATCGTGCCTTTTTAGCGGCTTTACTGTTATGTCTGAGTAGTTCTTCCTTCGTTCTTTTGGATGGGCCCCTTATGAAGCCTTTTCCATGTCTTACTCTACTGAGGCTCCCCCAGTATTTCTCGTATTTGTTTCAGATCCATTTCTTGGTTTGCCTTCGTGCTGTGGTTTTAGTCACTCCAAGGGCAGGTTCTGGTCTAAAGTATTCTATTCCCGAGTGTCCAGGTACTCAGAGTAGTGTTACCCTATTATAACTGTCAGAGTTTTCAAGGTTTTTAAAGCAAAATTAACAATTTTTATTTTGTTTTTTAATTTATTTTATATTTTTATATAATTTTTAATGGACGTTTATTACAAATAATTCACACCTAACCAAATATCCATAATATTTCTAGAGAAATGTTGTCATTGTCAGGTTTAATATTCAGCAAAATGAGTAGCAATAATATAATAATTGACTGATTGCCTTTTGCATTGATACACGGTCTATGTGTTTCTACCTCTCATTAAAAAAATGTTAATTTTATATCGTTTTATCTTTAGTTTTATTCTAAATCATTTAGTATTTGTTTAAATTCTACGAGTAAAATACACAAGATGGCTATTTCATTTTTTTTAATGCAAGGGAAATCACAAATATGGCCCAGTTTAGCCCACATTGAATATTCCTGTACTTCTACTGAGGTCAATATCACCGCTGTATATTTGGACTCCCACAGTGGTACGAAAAAGTTAGTGACAGAAGACCTGTGAATCATATCCCGATAGATTAGGTAAATTTTCTTTATATTTAAACACAAGCCGCATCATTCATCTTTCTTTATACATACCTGTTGAAGTAAAAACCCGACTCGACGAAGAACTTGAAAGGTTTTTTAAAATATCAAAATTGTCACCGACCTAGTATAAAATTTTTAATGGAAACGGAGCAAGGTTCGGCTTTGCCTATCCCCGACATTCTAGCACAACAACTCTAATTTCCCCAACGAAATGAAACAAGAGACCAGTCAAGGAACGAATCAGCAAATATCAGACTAATTGTTAAGACAAAAAACTCCAACTTAAACAAGACTTGACAAGACCTAATATTTATGGCAACTCCGTATATTATTATCAATCACAATCAAAACGGGATTCAAATCCAAAACTACTCTAAGAACTTTTCTCACTAAGACAAGGCCAGACTACAATATTTCAAATAAATACTGTAAAAGTGGTAAAGTATATATTGGTAAAACAAAAAGACCACTCGAAAAGAGGGTTAAAAAACACGAAAAACATACGAAACGAGATGAAATGGTCAAAACAACACCGCAAAATCGGAAGCAAGGATTATTCATAAAGAAACCAACTAAAAGAAAAGAAAATTTAGAAGCTGTAATAATTTTAATTTACCAGAATGCATTTAGCAAGCCTATATTGTCATTTCAAATAACTGACAGTTGAAAAATCGCTCATTCTTTGGTAAACAATATAGTGAGTAGTATGTAAGTCATAGCTTTTAAAGTAGTTTTTAGTTATCACATAAAAACGATTGGAGATACATCACTATCGAAAACGTTGTGTATTAATTAACAACTAAAGACAATGGACTCCCAAGGTTTTAGTATTATTATAAGTAATAGACATATTGTGTAGATAGATATAGAGATACGATGAAAAATTAACACTTTCCTAATGCAATTTCTTGTTGATTGGCCTTCATTTCTTTTTTTATATCTTCTTGTATGAATTCTTAGCTGGTCTTCTTTTTTTCTTGATTGCCCTTTATTTTTTTTTTAAATCTTCTTCTGGATTTTTGGCTGGTCTTTTTTCTTCATGGCCTGTTTTTATTACTTTCTTTATTTGCTTTATTATTGCACTTAAGTGTTTCATAACTGTTGTTTAATGTCTGGTCCCAACAGGCAACTTCAGCTTCCTCGTGGGTTCTGTTTTGCATCTGACACCAAATGTTTTGCAATACCACGTATAAAAACACGATTCTTTATTTTTCACTTTTTTATTAGCAATCAGGTTAAAAAACTGGTAACAACAGTGCAACGTAACTATGCTAACTATTGGGTTGTCAATGTCATGGAGTGAACAGCTCAAAAGTTGATTTACCACTGGCCCTTGTGGAGTTTCCTATCACCTTTTATAGTAACGTGTAAAAGAATCGAAAAGTCTGGAATTAACTAGAAAAATTATTTTAATACAGCATACAAGAAAAATGGCCGTCGAAATGGGGAAAAACTAAAGTAATTTATTTTAAATAAATTATAAACCAAAATTAAATAGTTCTAACTTCCTGCATTTCTACAAACTAATCACATATTTTTAATGACCGTAACAATATAAACTACCGTCTCCCGTTATTTTTTAATAAAAATGAACAACCATTTGGTCACGTGGGTCAAGCTGTAAATATGAAATAAACGTACGAGATCCTACGTTTATTACTTTAAAGCGTAAAAATAAGATCATAAATGAAATAACTTTCTACCATCAATTTCATTCATGGTTTTGCAAACTGCTTACTTATGAGCGACCAAGTTTTACAGAACAGAGTCATTTAACCTTACAGGTGTTACTTTCAAGAATAACCTTAACTGGTATAAACACATTGTATATATAACAACAGAAGCTTTGAAATAGCTGCGACTCTTTTAATCCCTTTTAATCTGTATGTATACTAAATCAGACTTGGAAGTTTGTTTGCATGATTGAGTAATGGCCTTATCCCCAACTTTTAGTATTCTTGATTCCATCCAAAGAAGAGTCGTTCGCCGTAACCAAAACAAACATTCAATTTTACAGATATTTTTTGTCCTTTTTTTAACAGGTCCCAAAAATGATTTCTTTTTAAGCCAAATTGGTTATTCAATTAATCTTTTTCTTTACGTGTTAAAAAACGCAAATGTAGCGTGATGATTGGCAAAAAAACATCCTTAGTTAGTTACCAAATAAAAAGAATAACAATTTTAGCTCCAACAGTCGTTAATCACGAAATATGAATCACTTTCTTCGAATCAAAAATCATTTTCTAAATGACGATTAGTGGTTTCTTGACCTTATGAGGTCGCTTGTCATGATATCGAAACATTTAACTAGAAAATGAAAGGGTCAGTGAAAGGTGACTCACATTACACGGGTCAGGCAGGCGTGCACATTTTGGTGCATAATTTTTAAATAAAATTAATTAATTGTAGCTGATGTAGGGTGTCGCGTGAATAATAATGCACATAGAAATAGAAATATTTTAGATAACAATGTTTAAAAATATTTTACTAAACTATGTTTTTTTAATAATTGGCTTTTGGGATTAATTAATTTATGTAATATGGGTGTCTAAAAAGTCCAAAATATTTCAAGTATCTTCAAAACCGCTTATAAATTCTTCACGAAAATTTACCTATCAACATAATTTTAATAAAGGGATTGGACAAATGTAATTTTCTCTTGAAAAGTAAAGCGAGAAAGACAAAAAATTTTGGTATACAGGAGTTTTTTGGGGCGCTAATCATGAATCTGAAAGAGTTTTTAGTTCGCAACGTTTCGTTTTCGAGATATCCATCATCAAATTTGCAAATTAAACTAACCTTATCTTCACTATTCGTTCTTCTTTGTGCACACAATTTTTGATTTTTTACACTAAATTGGCACACAATATTTTATATACAGCTTTTAAAAACTTGTTTTTAAATTTATTTTACAACTTTTTTATTTAATTGCAAAGAATCTCTTTCAAGCGTCGCAACCATGTATACACTAGGTATTTTTTCAGCAAACATAGCCGCGGAGTTTAAAAGTTAAATTTTACAATTTAATGGAAAAAGGGTGTAAAATAAATGTAAAACAACGGTGAACACGCGGTAGATTTTCCCAGTAAATTGCTTAAATAAAGAAAACAGCTGTCGCATTTACTTTTAAAAAGTAATTCAATTACAATTACCAATTACTCTTCTAAGTAGTGAATTACGATTACCAATTACTAGCATGTTTATTAAAAGTAATTCATTTATCAATTAAAACTAAAAGTAATTGAATATTTTAGCAATTACTTTATTTAAATCACCACATACATTAAACACGATACACTAAACAAATAAAATATTTATAATGATATGCATCATACGCGCACGTCACACTATTCAAAGTGCTTTCTCGGCAAGTTTAACATTAAATGACTCTAAAATAAAAATTTCTTTTAATCCTACTCCAAACATCAACAGATTTTTCCACAAAAAAAAGTATAAAAACGGTGGCGCGTAAACATCAATCAAAAATACTAAATCGGCGTGAAGGCGGCGTTTGACGGATTCAAAACGGCCCGCCGTGTTTCAAGATGCTCTTTCTGGCTGTCCGAAATTCCGGCAGTTTTTTCATAAAGAAAGGTAATTAAATTTTTTGTTGGAATTCAATTATTTATTAGGTAATTGAATTAATTTTCAAGTAATTTAATTACTTTGTAAGTAATTAAATTACTTAAGATGTGTTAAAATCAATAACCAATTTCAATAACAATATCATATTATTTGATTATCCAAATACAATTACCTTTTCCGGAAAGTAATCGAATTACTGAGAAGTAATTAAATATGATTTTTCAATTATTTTAATTCAATTACCGACTGCTCTGATAAAGAAGCGATAAAGTGGAAATATTAACCAAAACTAACGTGTTAGCGAAAGTGCCGCCATCTGGTCGACGCTTTCTTTTCACGTAAATTCTATTTCGGTTTTACATAAATTTTAAAAAATCAGATTTTATTGCAAACATCAATAATTATTTAATTTAAATTAAATTAAGTTGCTCTAATTATTATATTCGTGCTTTTTTACATTAAAAAAATCCTTCCGCTATATAATTAAATTAGTATTTAGTGTTAATTTCCATTATTCATTAAATAATAAAATCTGATGACACTCCTGCTTTATCAGCTTTAAAGGCGTCATCTAAATTTTTTTTTACGAAAATTGTTTCCGCATTTGACTTTTTGGCGCCCATTGCCACCTGGTGTCTAGAGCAACTGCCCCTCTAGCTATAACCAAGGCCAGCGCTGATTGTTAGGCTCTCAAACGTAAAACCGATCATTTTGAATACAAAAAAGACAAATAACTAATTTCTTAGATTGTTTTTTACTTTTTTAAATACAAAATGAAGAAAATTTTGTATCAAAACTAATTTGTGTTTTTTCTATTTTATATTATTTTTTTCTTTTTCTTAAAACTTATGGGTAATGGACATAAACCAAACTCATATTTTAATTCAGCATATTACAGTTTATACAAAAACCCAAAAAGTTCTATTAAGCGACAAAAGGTTTAAAAACAGAATTGAAATAAATTCGAAATTATCCCCATTTGTAGTTACGTCATCCATGTGAGAAAAAACGTTTGGCGTAATTAAATAATTAGATATTTCTTCCATTTTTTATGTTTTTTATACGTTGAGAAATTAACAAATGATGATTTTGCAGTGTAATATAAGTTTGACATTGTTCTATATACTTTTAATCTAAAAAACTAAAAATAATCTTGTAGTATTTATTTATTCACAAACTTAATAACAATTGACAATTATTATAATAATCATAAATATTGAACAAACGTTTCGTCGATGAAAATTTGAGTAAAAACTTCCGGACCTAAATTTCTATCCTTAATATACTTCTTTAAAAAAATTATTCTTTTATGAACAATATCTGGAAGCCCATCAAATATTTTCTTTTATTTGATTTTTTGGAAAACTTAAAATATTAATTTTTTTCCTAAAATTTTGTTTTATTGTTGCCAATGTCACATATAATATTATTTTCTGGCGTACATAGAACAAATTGTGTCCCGAATTATATTTTAGTAATTTTGATTTTTGTGGTCTTTTGCTTGGAAGACAAACTGGAAGCGTAATCCTAGTCTGATTTTATCCCCTTTTTTTATATTTGCAACCTTTGTTGGGCTCAATTTTGTTGCATCTGCGGCTCGCTGTATAACATTCTTATTTTGAAGTGCAATTTCGTTTCTGACTTTGTCCTTTTTCAGATTAAAAAAAGCCAAGCTATTTAAAATTATTAGCTGCGATAGTTTATTATATCTATTATATCTTTTTTTTAGCATTATTTAACTCTTCGAAATTACTTTCAACAAAAAATTGACAAACCAATGTTTTTGTTTGGCAGTGACGGATACTTCCCATAACCAAAAATATAAAAACATGAATAATCATCGGACACCAATTTTTTTCAAAAGTTTGTTGTTAGCGCTGTTTGGAATATACTAAACAAAGATAAACAAAAATGGTATCATTACAAATTAATATAATTCCGACTATACAGTGTGTATCAGCCAAATGGAATAAATTCTATAATAAATAAATGGGGGCGTATTCGAAAAAAATGCTCGGACATGTCTGTTGGTATTTTTAATTGCGCATTCTTTTTACCTAAAACTATTTATACAGGGATAACATGTAACAGTGGCTAATAATATCAACTTTTTTAATTAAAATGCAACACCCTGTATATTATTCATTTTTTTATTTTTTTAAAATATTTTAGACATATTTTATGTACAATGTCCTATACATACCTTTAACGGTTTCGGAAATATTAAGCGTTTTCAGATTTATTGCATTTATTGCCTTTGCATGCTTGCCATTTTCTTGAGGGTTACTTTTCGTGGATATACCCACTAGAGGCAGCCTTGCCGCTCAAATGTGCGTACAAGCGAGCAAGAGAGAAAGAATAATAGATGTATAATATTTTTCTCTCGCTCCGCGTGCTGATTGATTGGCGGGAGGATTATATACACCGCCGACAAATCAAGTTGTACACCTATACTTCTTTCTCTCTTGCATGCCTGTTGGCTGTAGGTATATTCCCGCAGAGTAACCCTTAAGTGAATGGCAAGCATGCAAAGACAATAAATTTAAAACACCTAATATTTCCGAAACAGTTGAAGATAGGTATGTGCATTTCAGTGCAATCTGCTTTTAGTGGATGTGTAAGCGAATATGCAACTTTTTATTCATGCAGGAAACTTAACTTTTTAAAGCACCCATTAAATAAATATCAACAGAGGTTCAAGTCACACTTTGTTAACTAAATTTTAGCATGTGTAAATTAAAACTAAATTAGCAAAGAAATAAACCTTGAACATAATTAAAACTTGATAGAGCAAACAGATAACTAATAAATAAAAAATAAAGGAAAATTTTAGTTCGCAGATTCACTGGTGTTTTCGGTTAAGAATCAAATGTATATGCAGGAATTTTAAAACATAAATAAATAAAAGATCAAGTGGTACCGGGTCCACTACCTAGCCTCTCAAAGATTTTTGTGCCCAATGCACGTCAGAGACATTCGCAACTCCCTTAAATAGCTTGCACCTGATTTTATAGTTCCCAAATCGTAATAAATTTATTGCCTGTATAATTATTTTAATCTACACCTCAAATTTATTACAAGTTATACATTTGCATGTAAGCTTATGTCAGCACGCATGCTTTTTTTTAATTATGCACTTGGACAAAGCAAGCAACGCATTTCTTGGGAAATTTAATATATGTGTACTTTATCAAATAAAATAAAAGAAATTTATAAAAATGGGTTATGCAAATGATTAACCTACCACATGTATAACCTTAATATTTAAAATAAATAAAGAGCTTAAAAGAGAATTAATTTTAAAAAAATCTTTAATTTTTTTTCTAGCTGTAACTGAACTAAATTTTGTTTGAGGATCATGAATTGTAAAAATATATTTTAATGGTAATAAAACGTACATTGTAAGTGTTTGTGTAGAGTATCACATATAAAAAATGACACCAAGAAAGCGGGAGAAGTAATGTTTTTACTGTTAATAAATTATTACCTCTTCCAAATGTGTTATTTGAGCGTCAGAATAGAATTTCCCTATACTAACTATTTAAACTAAGTTAACAAATATTTTGTGGTTAATAATTGTTATTTTACAAATAATAATATATTTTATAAATATTTACTACATCTCACGCCTCTGTTACCTTGGACCAGCCTGTTGCACTTCATGTTCTTAAATAATTTATGGGCTTTTGTTTAAAGATTCATATTTATTTATTTCTTTAAACTTCATCTTGATCTTTCTTCACAAAAAATATACATAAAGTTTCTACTACATATTTTAAAACAGCTCACAACTTCAGAGCATATGATGCACTTATCAAAGTTACTTCACAACTAATAAATTTACGATACACATTTCTTTTTATTGAAAATATTGGCGTGATATTTTGTCCCGTGATTTTTAAATTACTGCAATGAATTTTACACCATATATACCACTCCCTGCAATTTTTTAGCACCTAACGTGTTCACGAAATCGAAAACAGGCATAGATTTTGATTTAATCGAAGTCAACCTTGAGTTACGTTGGCATTTCTCAACCGGACTTTTAAATTATTCACATGCAATATATTAGATGAGATATGGAGGTATGTGAAAGGTTTTATGGCCTGCTAACTCTTGCATTCTTGTCGCATTAAGTAATTTAAATATCCGTAAACATGCTGGGTTAAATTTCTTGTCATAGTGTATGTCCTACAAATGAATAAATTTATTTTTTTTATATAATATAATTAATATATAATTTTTGATAAGCCAAATCGTACTTTGATTTCGATTTTATAGGGATCGGACTCGACATTGCAATTTGAGCAGCTTCCTCCACATTACTAGGGTTAGGTTAGGTTTAAAGTGAGTGGACTTTTTACGCCCTCAACCACGACCGCTCGGTCTATTATGGCTCACACCTTTTAATGTTTCTCCCAACAGGATCAGACTTCCAACGAATCCGATATCAGATTGGGAGAGAAAGTTTTTACATCTCCTTTTACTCGTGTCGCTAACGGACACGAGCACGTGTTCTGGTGTCCCTGTCTTCTGGAAAGTATGATGAGCAGACGATTAGATCCGTCATGCCCTCCTCTCCTGGTTTAGTGACGTGGGTAGCTACCAGGTCCTTGTTACAGGAACCAGATGTTCCTTCTGAGGCCGTTTCTCCGGCCTTTTCCCTATGAAAACGGTTCTATCCGTTTTCTGTTTAAAGCCAGGCAACCCTTTTCCCTACAAAAGCGGTTCTGTCCGCCTTCTGTTTGGATTCAGGGATCCCTTCCTAAGCACCTGTTTGTTCGTGATGGATAAGCCCTTCCCCGTGAAACAGGCGCCTGTGACTTTAGGGGCATCATTCGAAACGGATTCACCCGTGTCGGCGCACCTTTGTCTTTGTGGCTTTGGCACCCTCGAAACAGATTTATCCGTTTCGGTCAGCGCAACTTTGTCCCTTTTTTCCTATAAAAGCGGTTCTGTTCGCTTTCTGTTTGGAGCTAAGGAAGTAATTGTCCACCACGCAAGCCCCGCATTACCGCAGTAATTCTAGATATTCTGAAAGGGGCCCTTATTTCAGAGGGTTGGGCCGTTGGAAAGACAAACCTGGTTTTAGGGAAAAAAATTGAAAAGAATTTAGAGTTAAAAATTCCCCAAACACGTAGGGAAAAGGGTTAATTTTGGGTTTGTTAAAACCGTTTCTTTAAATTGAAAAGAAAAATTTTTTTTGGCGTTCCTTTTACCTCGCCCGGAAACCCCTTAAAAGATTTTAACATAAAAAACTTTTTTTTGGAATAACGAAATTTGGATATGTGGGGTAGATTTGCGGGGCCGAAAACCCTTACCCCAAATTTTCAGCCTGTTTAAAGAAAAATTATCAATGTGAATAAAATATGGTGTTATTTTCTGAAAGACAAGGAAAAATTTAAAAAAATAAAAAAAATGTTAAAATTTGCAAAAAAAACGACAAGGTGAATATGTCACCCAAACTTTATACCGTTCTGGAATACGCCTTCGGGATGCTTGAATGGAGCGGAAAGGGTTTAAATGGCAAACCTAACAAACTGGTTTCGGAATGATATAGCTATATAGAATCAGGAAAAATGCTGGAAGATCTTCAGGAATATGTGTTCAGGTGGGCTAAAAAAATTTCAAAAACAATTAATGAAATCTGGTAGTATGGAAATATTGCTTTGGTGACCAGGGAGGGGTTATACATTTTATCTTTCATGAAGTACGAATCTCGAGAACAACCAAACATGCGGATTTAAAAGAAGAAAATCTTTCTTGGGCTGCATATGGGCTTGGGAATGTTTTAGAAGTATCTTCCAATTTGTCTAAAACAAAATTTTAATCAGTGCTTTCTACCGGTTTAATTTTTTGACATCCAACTGCTAAAAGCTTGAATAAACAACGCAAGATGGAAATCGATGCTGGTGTGTCACTTTTGACCACGTTAGAAATGAGGACTTACGGGGAGAACAAGAGTGGGTTTCAAAACCGGTGCTAAG
>JAHBCN010009333.1:0-35147 GCA_019359885.1 Listronotus oregonensis | reverse complement strand
AATAACAATAAAGAAACAAAAGACTTTGACATCGAGAAGAGGACACTCCGACTACATCAAATTTCTTAAACTAAAATAATGATACTGTGAAGTGGCACGCAGGCCATGTTGGCACTTAATTGATACTGGCAATTAAGGACCGCAAAGAGAAGCGGTCTGCCGTAAACGAGGAATATTTAGAAATCATTGATGATTCGAAATGGAATTTTTGGTAGTTATAAAGTTCGTCATTTTTAAATCATTTAAGATAGTAACATCTACTCCCTTTCACCAGAAGCTCGTTGTACAGTTAGTAAGATATTCTTTTATCAGTGGAAATTATAACATATTTAGAACGAACAAGAAATTTAGTCAGTAGTACACGCAGTACGTTTACGTTGTATTTTCTGGATGTTTTATATTTTAACGTGCGACAAAAAAAGAGCAGTACGAAAGGAAATAATGAAAACAAGAAGTTATTTAATTTTTTTTTAAAAAAGGTATGCAAATATTAAATTAATTATTTTCTAGATTCTAAAATGTTTTATGAAACAAACACTTATTAATGGTAGGTAGGTTTTTTCCGATACCCACATCCGACTTCCGTTTGTGACAGATCAGCGTTAAGTAACGTCAAACACAACGAGCATCTGGATGGGTAATGCCAATAAATACCAAGTGCCGTTGTTCGTGATGCGGATTTCACACAAAACTGTACGTTCGGTCTGCATGACATTACCCTCACCTTATGGGGGCTGTAATACAGGGTTACCAATTATATGTATAACGTCTGCAGTGGCACTTTACGTTGACGACACCTTCCTTGAACTGCCATATTTGCGTGTTTCATTTATTAAGCATCGTTTACGATACTAGGTTTACAGTTAAATTACAAATTCAATTTATTCGTCTGTCATATCTGAATTATTTGAATATGACACGCTCACTTACATTTTATTTTGTCTACTACTTATGCTTCTTCTAACCCACTTGGATCTATAAATCTTAACCTTTTAGTAGTACTAAACTACTTTAAAGGTTGAAAATCTTTACAAAAAACTTTATTTTGTGTATTAAAATGTATTATAATTAGTAAATACTTTAAAGTTGCTTTTCTGCAAACCCCAAGTCAAAAAAATTATGACAAGGTATTTATTAATGGGATGGTATTAAAGTTAAAAAAAAAAAATAAAAAACCGGAGGTCATGATGAAGAAATAATGTCTTTAAATATTAGTATTTATTTAAAACTAATAATATTACATGTTTGGATAAGTAAAAGAACTTCAGGGCTTCAGTCAAAAATTTATGTTTTTCTAGGTACGTGGATACAAAATAAAATACAAAAATACTGACATTTCATTTATTGGATCTTTTATTACTGATTTTTTTTTAATCAAATAGATGCTGTTACACCTTGTTTTCTCGTTGTAGAAAAAATCACAGTCGTATTAGAAAAAGAACAAATAGCAGCAGGCATTGGATATCGGTGTGTCCAAATAAGTAGGTATATTATAAGGACACCATTTTTGGGCCTTTAATACTCTCTAGTCAAATAAATGAGTACATTAAGTTTTAGGCAATAGATGGCCCTAAAGAAAATAATTCAATCCAACGAATTGAACAGTTTTAATCTTATAAATCTATAACAGTTTTTCATTACAGGCAGGAACTACATCTTGTTAAAACCATAAATTACGTTTAGTTTTCCGGTCCATTAAAGTCTCTTCATAAAAAAATTTCAACAAAAAACAAACTGCCATTTGCTATGTACTAACCTTTAAAGAATAAAAGTAAATCCATAGGTTTTCCAAAAACACATAAATCCAATGGAAAAAGTATATGACACCTACGTTTCGTGAATATCCATGTTTTTGACACCAATTTCAATAAATACAGCAAAGGCTTACAATTGTATAAAGTTGCGTAATTAAGAAGGTACTGTCGGGAATTTGGTCATTTTCACAGTGATTTTTCGCATTTGCGTGAAATGTTCATGTCTTTACTTAAATATAAATTTGTGGGCTGATACTCAAGACAATTATAATTAAAAATGTGTAGTTAATTAAAAATTATGAAAAATTAACAGTAAACAATTAATGACTTGTAATAAAACCACCTTCTATCAAATATTTGATATAATGGAATGTATATTTGAACTACTTTTGTAGTTAACTATTTTAATCTTGAATTAAAGGATGATTCATAAACGTGACATACTTATTTATAATTTTAAAAACTAAAATTGTGCCTGCAATTATATGATTTGTACTGTAATATCTATTTCCTAATTATTTAGGGTTATAACTCGTATATTAAGCATCAATCACTTCCAATTATGTGGATAAATATGAGCTGAACGCCTTAACCAGCACCATCTATCCATATATAGATACAGAACACATCAAATTTCCATCGCAATAAAATAGGTGCTTGACTCACGAACGAATTAAGTTAGCATCAGATGACGGTACGATACCAAGAGTGTAAATTTGCACTAATAATCCGTTATTAACATTAACAATAAGTTATTGCCTTTTTCATATCTAGTTTATAATGTATCATATTATTGTCGTAATATGACGCAAATTATTTAAATATGTAATCAATAAAACAGTGTTTTTTGTTTCCAACTACATCTGAGTTATCGGGTCTTACACATTTTTTTTACTTGCTATATTGAAGTGATCGCCTTAAGAATATGATGATATCTTTAGCTAATTTACTTTTATCCCCGGTCAACATTGCCTTACTCAGTTATCCTTCTAACAGAAGCACTTATTTTTTAACGTAGGTGTCAGTAATACACTTAACGAGGGAAATCATTTTAATTTTATTTCTCTTTTTGTTAAAATATTCATTTTATACATTAATTTAAATGGTCAATTTAATTCACACTTTGTATTCAAATTGTAATTCGCAAGAAAATAGGCTTAAGTAAGACATACACTGGGTTCCGAGATTTGTATTTATTAACAATTACATTTGCAGATTTGATCCTGGTCAGTATATTTTAAGAGGAGTAATATGAAATAATCTTAAAGGAGGGAGTATAAAAATAGCCGATTTGTGCCCAATGAGCGGCAAGAAAAATAATAATTGGTTATTAAAGTTCTCACTACACAAAAAGTAAAAAATACAAATTATAAACATTTTACTTACAATGGGCACGTTTTAAAAAAAATATTTCTCCAACCGTTTGTAAAAATATCCATAATAACATACAAATTTTAAGTACTTCTGTGCTGGATGGCATACCAGCAATCGTCTTAAAAATGTGCTCCCGAGCTTGCACCCATCTTAACTCGCCTCTTTCGAATCTCTTACGACACGGGCATTTTCCCGGAGAGTTGTGCAACCTGTCCCTTTAAAAGGATCCAAAAGTCTCCTTCTAACTTTATAGACCTATATATCTCTTCTTTCAGTTGTTTGCAAAGTATTATTGGAAAAATTCATTAATTCCCAAATCTTAAAGTATCTGGAAAAACATAAGATCTTACATGTTAGACAATATGGATTCCGTCACAGTAGATCCACAGCTGATCTTCTTTTTCTTTGTCTCACACAACTGGAACAAGTCCTTTGAGTTTCTTGGTGAATCCCAGATCGTTGCTCTTGACATATCCGAAGCTTTCGATCAGGTCTGGCATGATGGGCTTCTTAACAAACTTCCTTCTTACGGCCTTCCACCTAAGCTTTGCTCTTCTTTCCAGTTTCCTTTCTAATCGACGTATATCAGTTAGTGTAGATGGTCATTCCTCCAGCTTCTACCAAATTAATGCTGGGGTGCCCCAGGGCTCAGTGCTTGGCACCCACGCTGTTTCTTCTACATTAACGATTTTTCTCTGTTCCACAATCAATCCCATTCATAGTTTTGTTGACGATGATGCCTCACTCTAGTATTCAATTTCTTAAGCAACCGTGTAATCCTGATTTCGAAAACAAGCGCAGGTCAATGCAGATATCTCTTTCACAAGACCTCAAACTTATCTTGGATTGCGGCGCCAAAAATCTTGTTCAGTTTAATGCGTCGTGAAAAAAGTCTGCAAATGCTCATCCTTTACATATGAGCGACCAAGTTCTGCAGAACAAAGAGTCGTTTAATCATATCGACGCGTTACTTTTGAGGATAACCTCAACTGGCACAAACACATTTTCATCCATAGCTTCGGCAGCTTCAAAAAAGATTGGATTTCTCTTCCGAGCCAGAAAATATTTCTCTTCTTTCAATCTGTACACTCTGTATGTATCCCAAATCAGACCCTCTTTAGAATATTGTTCTCATGTCTGGGAATGGCGTCCCCTACAACACTTAGCATTCTGGACTCTATTCAAGAAGGCCGTTCGTCTTATTAATGATCCAACGCTCACAGAAAGGCTTCCTCTTCTTGCCCACCGTCGAGCTGTAGGGGATCTGTCGCTCTTCTATAGGTATTTTCACGGCTTACCTCCAGAGGGTTGGCCAGTATAATTCCTTCTCTGGCGTCCCCAACAGGCAACGTAGTGCAACTTTTTTGCATCCTTTTACATTTCAGTTCAGAGAGGCCCCGAACTTCCCACTTTCTTCGTTCCTTCATCCCTAGAGTGTCAAGACTATGGAACCTGCTGCCCGCAAGTTTTCCTTCTCCTCCCAATCTCCAAAAATTTAAGTCCCTGTGTGAACAAACTCCCTCTCACCACACTTAAGACACCCACAGTACGTTAGTACTTAGGCATCAGCAACTTCGTGGACTGTCACAAGCTAAAAAAAAAACTGTATCCAAATATTTTTATTATAAAATACAGAGACACATGTAAAATGTGTAACAACAAATTATTATAAAATGAAAGTAATTATTAGGTTTAATTTTTGGTCGTTTAATCACATCTAAATTTTTTATCCACGGACGAATAGTCGATGAAACACCTGCTTATAGGCAATATATATACAGTATGTCGCGGATTCGGTTAACAAGAGGACAAATTGCCCAAAGTTGAAAGATACGAAAAGAAAAAGTCATTCCTGATAAAAAATTCTCCAAAATGCCAAAAACATAAAATCAAACATGAGCAAACAGTCGTTTTTTGGCCTTTTAACGTGAAATGATAAATAAATAAAAAACTTGCTCCAAGTATATTTCTTATTTTGATTCCGAACTTACTGAAGAATATTTGAATTTATGAAAAATAAAAAAAAAAACAACATTTTTGCAAGTGCGCATTTTATATTTACATGTATTTTATTTTTATTAATGTTTAGTAAGGTAAAATATTATTCAAGTAAAAGTAGTAAAATGAGTACTTGCAATTTTTCCTTAACTCAAATTTTCTTTACTAAGTTCGGCATCAGGTTAAGACGCCCTGTATGATAAAAATCTATTTTCTAATTGTAGTTTATATTTTTTCGACAAGCGGAATTTTTTATGGCTTTTTTTCGTATCTTTCAAATTCAAAATTTTGGTTCATTTGTTCTCTGGTTAACCGCGTCGCGGACATACAATATATATATATATATATATATATATATATATATATATATATATATATATATATATATATATATATATATATATATATATATATATATATATATATATATATTTTCATATAATTTATTAATCAAATACGACGTTTCGGCCTGGAAGGGGGCCTTCGTACAGGTATATATGTATTTTTCTTTATAATAACAAATTAATCTTAAAACTAAGGGTTTCTCACCAAAAACACTCATTTTTGTTGTGTAATGAACATTTAGAACTTAAAGTGACAAACATACACTTAACATTAAACAAAATAATACAATATATTGTATGTTTTTGCATTTTTGAGACGCCCTGTATAATAACCATCTATTTTCTCATTGTAGTTTATATTTTTTAACAAGCAGATTTTTTTTTTCAAGAATGACATTTTTTCGTATCTTTCAATTTTTGGGCCATTTGTCCTCTTGTTGACCGCATCCGCGGACATACTGTATATATATAGCCTATTGGCAGGTGTTTCATCGACTATTCGTCCGATGATAAAAAAAATTCAGATGGTGATTAAACGACTAAAAAATAAACCTAATAATTACTTTAATTCTTATAATAATTTGTTGTTAAACATTTTACATGTATCTCTCTGTATTTTATAATAAAAATATTTGGATACAAGTACTTAACATTTGTATGTTATCATGGATATTATTACAAACGGTTAAGAAATAATTTTTAAAACGTCCCCTTGAAGTAAACTGTTTTACTATTCGCTCATTTTTATAATTTCTAATTAACTACACATTTTTAGTGATTATTTTTTGAGGTATCAACACACAAATTTACTTTTAAGTAAGGGCACTAACATTTCGCGCAAACGCTCAAAAACACTATGAAAATGACCGTACTCATGAAACTACCTTCTCAATTTCGCAATTTTCTACAATTAAACCCATTGCTGTTTTTAGTTAAAAAACACAAGTCAACAGATTTATATTTTTGTAAAATAACATTAATGAAAATACTAAGTTTTTTTTGTTATAAGGAGAAAAAAGAGAACACGACTTATTTTTACAATCTAATATATTTATTATAATAAACATATAAAAAATTTGGAATCTATACAAAAACATTACTAAGAATTAATTGTTATGTGAATACAAAATATATTGCACAAGCTATGATACAGCGACAAAAATTTTCACTTTTTCCTTTTGTGTTTTGTAGCATGATCCCTTTTTAAAAACCAACATTAGTCGCCCAATATAATAGATGGGTTCCATCGACCCTGGTATCTTGTTTCCATCGTCCTGATGTCCTAGTGAAACCTCTGTCCTTGTTCGTCGCTTACTGCACCCAAATTTTCCGGGAAAAAAATTCAAATGGGAGTGCAAAAACTGTATTTTTATAGACATACGACACCCTAGTAGTTCATAAGTTTTCAACAGTTCATCTATAAGGCTTTTATAGTCTTCTTGTTGCCCACTACACTTACAAAACCTGTTCAAGCTACCAATTCCTTTTCATTTAATTGTTTTTGAAAACGAAGATCATCTATAAGCTTCCTTATTTAAAATCCAATAAATATGCTTACTTTTAATTTTGCATTACTTAGTTGAGGAAATATTTTTGTTAGGTATTGAAAACCACTACCTAAGTAAGTTATTCATTAGTCCAAGCTTAATATGGAGAGGCGAGGCGGTAGCAGCACCTTTTTTGGCTTAACAAGGAGGGCATATTTAATGTTTGAAGTACCATGTTCAAAAGAAGTTTTATGAAGCCAGTCCTTTTTACTGTAGTGTTCTTTTGCTGCCCTACTATCCCACAGACACAAAAAACAGCAATACTTTGTAATAAATGACATTTAAATCCCCACAGATATCCCACTGATACTGTTCATATTTAACATGCTTTAAAATGGTTGCTAAGTTGTCATAGGTTTCTTTCATTGTCACTGAATGGGCTAAGGGAATAGATTTTTTGTTTCCATTATGAAGCAGGAATCCAAATTTTGGTTCATTTGTCCTCTTGTTAACCGCATATCGACGCATTCCCAAAATTGACATTTCATTTTAGTTTACAGTTAATTCCAAATACATGCACTCACAGTTACGCAAGACAATAAAACAAAATAGAAATCAATTTGTGGCGAAAATATCAGGATTTAATCAAATGCTCAAATATTCCTCCATAACTGCCAGATAATAATCCCAACGATTATAAAACTCATTTCTTACGTTGGCTATATATATATATATATATATATATATATATATATATATATATATATATATATATATATATATATATATATATATATATATATATGCACTTTAAAAATACTCTTAAAAAAACTTGGCTCCCTATTTTTAAAAAATCATCGATAACGTCATAATATCTCAAATTTGGCACATGTTGATTAAATATTTCTTTTATAGAAAAGAACGCTACTAAAAATATTAATCAACAAATATTTCTCCAAAAAATTACTTGTTTGTAATTATTTATTTTATTTCAAGTTAAAGACTTTCACTTTATAGGGCATTTAATTGGACCACTTCAAAAAACATAACAGGTATATATATATATATATATATATATATATATATATATATATATATATATATATATATATATATATATATATATATATATATATATATATATATATATATATATATATATATATATATATATATATATATATATATATATATATATATATATATATATATATATATATATATATATATATATATTTGCGATATTTGTATTATATTATTAAACAAAACATGAAGGTGCATAATAGCTGCTAGCTTTTAAGCATCAGCAATTTCAACTATACCAAAAAATAAAAAGTGAACAAAATCCAATACCAGTTACAAAACATATTCACTTGGTGTGCCTACCAGTACCACGCCAATGATTATAATATGACTAATAGGCAGTAAAGTGGTCACTGGTTAGCCGCAGTGCCAAAATGGCTCCTAAGGACATGATCTTGTTAAAATTCCTCTTCTTTTGCTCCGATCGGCAGATTAAATTTCAGACCGATATAATAAAAATTAAATTTTGCGGTTGGCCAATTTGATGACTTAAAAGCGTGAAAGTAAAAAAGCACTATAAAAATTTATTATAATGTTTATCGTATCATAAAAGGGTCAAAATGTAAAATATTTTTTTAACATAATTAATTAAGACTTATTATTTGTAAGCAAGTACAGAATTACTTTTGTATTTAGAATATTACTTAGAAGTGTTGACTGGTAATTGTAAAGACTAGTAGGTTTTTGTAAAATACCGTTTACTTAATTTATTTTAAATGAACACTTTTTTAGAAAAAAAAATGGGTTTTTGTTTGTAAAAAAAGTAATTTATCTTTCGAAACAACTAAAGAATTTGTTTACTAAAATTGTTTGCTAAAAAATGGTATTATAATTTTTTTAATAAAAAGAAAGTTTTTTTTCTTTAGAAATATATTATTTATTTGAAAATTAAAAAAGAAATATATATATATATATATATATATATATATATATATATATATATATATATATATATATATATATATATATATATATATATATTATATATATATATATATATATATATTATATATATATATATATATATATATATATATATATATATGGAGGTCATATATATATATATATATATATATATATATATATATATATATATATATATATATATTGTGAAAAATGGCGATATATATATATATATAGCAATTTTGTTATTTTAATATTAGTTTTTTAATTAGGTAGATAATTAAAAAAAAATATTTAGAATTAAATTAAAAAATAATACATTTTTCTAAACTGTAATATGCGGTAGAATTTTGGACATCTTCAGTCGCCATTTTCTCAAAAAACTAACAAAGATATATAGGATATTATACAGATTGTATATTAGGACCGAATGTAGTAGTCACCGATGACACAAATTACTATTAAATTTGGTAACTACAATGGCTGTAGCACTTAGTTTACAATTTTGTTTTATTATTTTCGAACTATTCTTTAAATTAAATTCCTTTTTGGTTTATTTAAATTATTTATTTAGTTTTTTTTTATAATATTAACTGTCACTGAATATTTAAGATTTACTAGAGACTAACTTAAATGTATGTACTAACCTATAAGATACTGATGCTTGAAAAAATACTGCTAGATATACTTATTTTTCTACAATGGGGGTTGTGTTGACCACTAACACCGGAAGTGGCGGAGCCATTTTTAAGATTGGAAATTTCCTTTGTCCTTTGTATGTAAATACTATTTGAAAAGATCAAGTGTTAAAATATTAATTTGGGGTGTTTACGATCGAAGTATGCAATAACCTATTTAGGGTTTTATAGTTCTAAATAGCTTTTTAATAGTAGGGTAATAGATATGTTAGTTTAAAGGAAACATTTATTATGCAAAGGATAAGTTTAAATTACTTATACGTGTTTTCATGAAATATCTACCCTTTTATTAGGGTGTTAAAAGTCTTTTGGGAAATGTAAATAATGATCTATAGAATATTTGGCCTGTCTTTGACAATAATGATAATTCTGAATAACGAAAGTAACTGAATAAAAATGTGTTATCGTGATACGTAAAAACTATACAAATAACATTAATTATTATAAAAGGAAATATCCGTCTTATAATGTATTATCACATTTATAATAGAATATTATATTTGATCTTGGTTGGATCACAACAGTATGCTTGTACTGTGTATTTTTTTCCGGAGTATGCTTAATATATTTTTCTTGGGCATCCGTATAGCAAAGCTTTAACGATTTTTGCACAAAAACGTATTTTTAGTCGATATTAAATCATTTTGGAAATATTCTGTTTTATTAGACGTAAAAATAATTAGAATAGGGCAACTTTATTATTATTTCTGTTATTTTATCCATAAGATTGACATTTTTTCTTTGTTATTTAATATAATTATAATACTGGTCAAAAATATTTCCATTTTATATGCAATAAAAAATAACATTATTTACCCTGACCTATTAAAATTTCTTTGGTTTTTTAAAAGGTGTTTAGATAAACCTCCGTTTTCCCTTATGCATATTATATAACTTATACTTTGCGGTGCCCAAAGAGTTTCAAAAGGGTTTCATCTTATTGCATTTTCCTTTAGTATGATTTTCTGTGGCAGATCTGTACGGCTATTTATCTCAGTTTCATAAACCATATTGCACATATGACCCAAAAAGTTAATATGGAGTTCAACCGAATGATACCTGTTGGTTTCCAAAGTTAGGATTTTCGTAAATTTATATTTGATGTAGTAATAATAAAGGTTTTATTACGTGTTGCTAAAAGTACTAGAATTCTACAAACTAAAAATTTGGGAAATTAGCTAGCCTAGCAAGATTAGAAAATGAACAATTTTACCGAATTTTGATAACCTATCTTTAACGGTTGTTTATAAAAACTGTTTTTCATATTTTGGGAAGCACATTGAGTTCTAGAAATATTGCCCACTAATTTTGAGACACCCTATATAAAGGGCGTGAAAAACAATTTTCAAAGTTGGAATTATTTTTATTTTCAAATCGAGGATTTTTGATTTGAATGAAACTTGGCCTTGTTAAAAGGTTGACTGAAATACACCTTCTAAGAAACTGTTTTTTATTATTATGGGTCAGTGACCTAGCTTCTGGCAATTTTATTTATTTTTTAACTAGTTTTTCGTTATTTTTTTTAGTATATTAACATTATTAATAATTTGGTTCATTATGCCCATTGTTTGCGTAGTTTTACATAAAGAAGATGCTTCTGAATTAACTTAATATACTTAACGGCTATCAAGATATTCTAAATTTAAACTTGCATGGTACAAAAAGGGTATCTAATACACTAGAGTCCCGCTAATCCGAACCCCGCTTATCGAAAATCCGTCTAATCCGAAGAGGGTCAGGACAAAAAAAAATAAATTTATAAAATTTAAGAACTAGGAAAAGTAAAGAAAAACAAGTTTTTTTCTAGTAACGTCGTACGTTTATTAACAAAATCGTATACATAACTTTTTTATTTACTCGACTAGCACCATTTATTGTTAAATGATAAAAGAGTATTTAGCGTCTTACCTTTAATATTTTAACATCAAATGCCAAATATTCCTCAAAAAGAAAATAATACGGCATTATGTGACACAACTCCGCCTAATCCAAATTTTCCCTAATCCGAACAGGGTTCGGTCCAAATTAGTTCGGATTAGCGGGACTCTAGTGTATATGCATTAAATATCACTACTAATTTCTTTAAAAACTCCATGAAAGGTGGATTAAATGCATGGATTTAAGTAAAGGGTGGATAATTTTAGACATTTTTTGAAAGAGTTAAAATTATTTTTAATGTTATGCTTTCCCTGCCAGGCAAGTTTAAAGTAAGAATATTTTGAAAGCCGTTAAGTTTATCAGGTGAACTCAAGAGCACGTTTTTATGTAAAACTAAACAGACAATAAGAATCCTGTAACAAATTATAAATAATATTAATACCAAAAAAGTAACGATGAAATGATAAAAAAAAAAATGCCCAAAGCTACGTACCCGGTCCATAATCGTAACAAAAAATTTATGGTCAAAAGGTCTATTTTAGTAAATGTTCTAACCGTGCTGTTTCATTGAAAACAAAAAACCCGATTTAAAAAAAGAAAAATTTCAACTCTAATTTTTTTTTTCTTTTACACCCTATATCTTAAAAATAAAAGCGTTTGGATGTGTATACAACATTTTTGTCTTATCCTTGGCCAACGAATCTCCCATTACGCGACAACTTTTGTTTTTTAAATTATCCTGAATATATACAGGGTGTCCAGTAAGTATACAGCATAATATCAGGATCGTGTAGGAAAGGTTAAAATACTCTACTTTATCATTAAAAAAAAAAAAAAAATTAAAGTGCCTTTCATCGAAGATACAATGCCCTAACGAGGTACCCAGCCAATCACTTTTTTGACTTCACCCTTTAAATTGTCGTGTATAATTTAGTAGCATTTTAATATTTTATTTCGGTCATAAAGACTCATCTAACTACACTACGGTAGATATTTTACATCTTCAAGGAATGCAGGATTGGACTAACGATCACACTTGTTGGGCCCAATTTTGGACATATGTTAATTACATACCTGGAAAGTTTTTTTTTTAATGCTTTGAGCCTTTCTTATCAAAAAAGGTACACTTCATTTATTTCAATAAATCAAGACGTTTTCTCAAAAAGATATGTTTTTGTGTAACAAGCAGATTACCATATTAAAATACCAACATGAAGTAAATGAACCAGAGGGTTCACGGCTTCTTCATTTTGGGAATTTCACTAAAATATGCCAGCACAACATTTTTGAAAATAGCTTTCTAAATACTTTTTTACGAGCACCAACTCTTGAAAACATCATAAACTCTACATTACCTTGCACAGCTCTTATGTAATAAACCTTTTTTAAAAGTTTCTTCGGTTTCTCTTAATTAAGGACGAGTACAATATTTTTTTTGAAAACATCATAAACTCTACATTACCTAGCACGGCTCTTAGGTAATTAATCTTTTTTAAAAGTTTCTTCGGTTTCTCTTAATTAAAGTACAATAATTTTTTTTTGAATCGGTCGTTGTCTTCAAAAACACTTTTTTAATGACAATCTATCGAAAATGCAAGTAATTTAAGTTTTTATACTTTGCTAGTTTAGTGCCATAGTAAGTCGGAATGTAAATTGACTTTTTTTTGTGGATAGTTTGTGGTTATAGAGGGGTCTCACTTTGTTAATTTCTCACGTATATATATATATATATATATATATATATATATATATATATATATATATATATATATATATATATATATATATATATATATATATATATATATATATATATAAATATATATATATATATATATATATATATATATATATATATATATATATATATATATATATATATATATATATATATATATATATATATATATAAATTTGGATTCTACGAATCATTTTTTGATATATATGTCCAAACTACCGCATATTATGCAGTTTTATATGATATAAAAAATATATAAATAAGTGCTGCGAAAATTGACTATATTCGTTCAGTTTTGAGAAAATGGCGATTGAAGATGTCCATTGTCGAATGATATTATAATAAGTCCAGTTACTGCTTTAAAGGGCCGATTTGCCGACATTGGAACCCCGTACGTCGCTTGCGTATAAACAGTTTGATGCTGGCACGATTATTTTTATACGAAGAGACTTTCTTAGGAAATATATGTAAAATGATTATTTTCATTTATCCTTAGGACGTCGAAAAAATAAAATATATATATATATATATATATATATATATATATATATATATATATATATATATATATATATATATATATATATATATATAATATATATATATATATATATATATATATATTTGTCAAACAACACTCAAGATTATACAGCAGTTATTGACAGAACAGTAAAAAATATGTTTTGTCATCTCAAAAATATAATGAAACAATTTAAAGTAGCAAGTAATAAGCAGATACCTCGCAAAAACTATTCCCGTAAATGCGATGCGAATCAGCGAAAGTCCTTGCAAAAACACTACCGGCTCAGCCGGCTGCCTGGCTGGGCGGTAATATACGGCGTGTACTCCAATGATTGGACTTATTGGAATATCATTTGAGGATGACCCCGGAGCTGCGCCCATCGGTAAAATATCCTGTTTTCTCAACAAGAATGAAACACTTTTCACATAGATATGTTAATTTTCACAAAGAATAACTAGTTAACAATAATTTTAATACTTTACATTAAATGGAAAATAAATTTTGACTGTTGCCAGACTTACATTTAAATATATTCTTTATTGTAATTTTGTCTCAGTATTACTTTGTATAACCCTAACAAAAATTAAGTATGGCATTTAAAAGAAAAAAAAATATGATGTGACAAAACCGAACCGTCTCTTTTACGAATTGACTTTACTGTTAAATTAGATAAAAACGGTTGTTTTGAAAACGATTTTTGTATTTAAAAAAGTAATAAAAAAGTAATAGTATATTTTCAGAACTCCAATATTGTGGGTTTTCGACATATTTCAAAAACCGCGCATACTATAAAATTGTCTATTTTGATAATTTTTTTTATATGTAATAATTTTTGACGTTTCAGTAAATACCTCATACATTTAAAATACACTGTATCCTTTTTGCGGTATTTTATTTAAGCCAAAACCATACCACTGTACCGATGGCTTCCAACATATTCGTTAAAATATAAAACGGCCCCAGCAATATTTCTACTTTTTAGGTTGTTTTCAAAACAGGGTTTGCTGTTATTTAAAAAAAAAATTGAATGTAGGAAAGTAGAGTACATGGAGCGCCTTTTCGAGGGATTATTAGGGTGTTGGGAGAACTATAAGAGATATAGTAGGGGAGCCCAAGCGGGAATTTTGCGTGTTACTCGAGCGCATCAGAAAATCATATATTGCACCCTGTAATGTACCCCTACCAAATATGAACCCTTAATATAGTGGGATGCGTTGAGGGTAGCCCGTCAGATTAGTAAAAAAATTGATCCTTAGAAAAACTCAAGCGCGTCAGAATATGAACAGGTAAGTTAAGTACATCTTACAAAGTGTATATTTCAATAATCTGACAATTTGACGTGACATGAGAATATGAGAGAGTCACAAAGTTGTAAAAAAAAACGTCACCTCGAAATACTCGAGCGGGTTTAATTTTTATTATTTTTGAAGGGAATTCTATCAGGATTACAAAAAACATATAATCTGACGGTTTTCATGGGGCGATATAGCTAAAACCATCAATAAAGCATGAGCGTACAGGTGCTGAGAGCTGTGTCTTTCCCATTTCGCCCCTCTCGTTCCTTCACACTTTTTTCCAATCTCTAACTCTCTCCAGGGGGGTGTCACTGAAATAGCAAACTTGGCAACAGACAACGTTGGCAACATCGCCCACTCGAGATCTTATGTTTCCACCTTACTTGAGCGGGAAAATTGAATTATGGAATTTTATATTTTAAATATATAATGTAAATGTCTCATTAAAAAAAAATATGAATGGATGGAAAAATGTGGATGGAAAATTAGAGTCGACTTGGTTCATTGAAAACCAACTTCCTAAAGCATACAAAGATATCGTCATAACACCTGACATTTTAGAAGATACTTCGACTTCAGGTACGTTTCCTTTTCAATACTATAATATCATAAAATAAATGAAAGATTGTGAAGTATCATAACCATTCATGCATACAGAAACACGAGATGACAAGGAAGTGAAAGAAGTGGAAATAACCTCCAAGATGAATCCAGTGATGATGAAGATTAAATGATTTTTCTTTAATAATATTTTTTATCTACTTTTATATTATTGATTGATTTTTCTTTTTATGTATGTACATTTTTTATTATGTCCAGTAATAAACAGAAATAACAAAAAAAACTGTTTTATTCAAAAATTGTCACATTATTTTTTTTTAATTGTCACATTACCAATACCCCTTTACATAATTGTCAGATTATCATTTAGGGCGACTCATACATCGAGTTGACCCCACAGTAAAAAAATCTGACGCGCTCGAGTATTCTAAGTTAACATTTTTTTCTTAACATTTTAAAAAATCAGTCATGAGTGTAGGTTACGTTAAAATCGTCAGTAATTTAAATCAAACACTGTTTTGAGTTCACTAAACGTTCCCTTTTAATGTCTGACACGCTCGAAAAACTTTTTTGTTTTTTACCCCTTTTCTTAGCAACCCCCCACCATTTAATCGTCAGATTAATATCTATCGGTTATCAGAAATACAAAGTAAGTATACACTATTAATATCTGATGAGGTCGATTATTTCCATGTGACTGTTTTTTTTTACATTTTTAAAAATGTTTACACATTTTTTCCCCACTGAAATAAAAAACTTAACATAAACTTTATTCGTTTTAGAACCTAATCTTCACAAACCAATATGTCTCATGACGCTCTAGTAACTGAAAATTTAGCATCCCGGGCTCCCATAGAGCCACTCTAATGGCACGTTCTCAAGTTCGATTTTTGGAACTGCAACGGTAAAAAAAAAAGATCACGGCTAAATTGATTTGTCTCGGCGTTTTCAAATTTTAACGATTTCAGTACACTTCTGTATATTGGTTGTTAGCAAAAATAGAAAGAAATTGTAAATAGCATATTTATGTAGAATTTTACGTTGAATTCAGTGGCGTACTTAGTTATTTTTTTATCAGGCTTATATACCCCTATAATAACACCCTGTATATTATTTCGCTTATAATTATTTGTCTGTTTGTTTTCCAATGAAATTACCTATCTAGTTGTACCAAACCCTATACATTTAAATTTTGCACATCCTGTATAAAATCTACATTGCAATAAATTCATTAGTTTCTAAGTTGATTACTTTAATAAAAATAGTAAATATGATTTTCAAAACATCAGCTAATTGCCCCTTGCTTATTCAATCTTAATTTCAATTAGGTTTAGTAGAATGCAAATTGACTTAAAGACAAATGATTGCTGCAATATTTTGTATAATATTTAAGCATTAAACAAGAATTACATACTGCCTTTTTTGTGTTTTAAAATTTGTATCTAAATGATATGGAGTTTAAAAACTTTGCACATGAATCCTTAAAGAAATAAATAAATGATAAAATTTCAAATAAGAAGTACAATAAATCATTTAATTATTTATTTTAGTACACCCAGGCGTTAGTTTTTCACGATTTGGCTTTAAATTAGTTATTTTCTTGCCGAGAAAAAAAATGTATTTTGGGTTTGTCGCCAATAAATTAAAATATTTTTGCTTTTACAAAAATAGTCATATATTGTATTTAACTTTATTGTTAAAGAAATTACGTATACGTTCCAATATTTTTTTATATAGAAAAATATACTTAATTTAAACTGCATGCAATTCCGGATTTCAGTTTTTGCATTTTTAAATTACAGATTTTTAGTTTTCTGTCCTTCATTAGTAAATTCAACAAATTTTTAACCTGTTAAAATGCGACCAGTATATGAAACTATTTAAAAAAACTTTTTCGTTTGTTCTAGGTATAAAGCTATTATTGTTCGTACATAGAGAAATTCTTTACCACTTCTTTGGCGTTTTTAACGCTATAGGATACTTTAATTATAAGAAAGATTTAAAAAAAAACTGGTTTAGTTTTCTATCTGATTGTGAATCTACTCTGGTGACTTGCTTTAGGTATGTGGTTAATTCTACATAAACTATTACACAGTCCCACAAAAAAAGGTCGAGATCCTTGGGACGGACCATGAAATTCCCATATATTTTCTAACGCCGAGTCCGACCTTAGAAAAGGTCTCAGACGTCTAGGCGGTAGTTTTGGCCCTAAAAGGTAAATTTCAATATGGTAAAAACTTTTTGATCACAAATTCAGGTCCAGCGTTGACAAATACATGAGAATACCACCGTTGCGATTCCGGCGTACATTTGAATACCATGGTTTCACCCCTTTTGGTGGTAGTTTTCGGCCTCCGGGGCCAATCGTAGATGTGTAATGCCGAATTCGGATGCAGCGTCGAAAAATACATAGGAATATCAGTGTCCGACCCACGGATTTTGACCCTTTTTTGTGGGTCTGTTATTTGTTTTGTTTATTACTTTTATTTTTTTGTCTCTTTATTTTTTAACTTCTTTTACATCTCTTTATTTTTTAACTTCTTTTACATCGAGCTTTATCTGTTGTTTCAAATTGTTTTATAAGATCTTATTATAACTGATTTGTCTGAAAAAAAACTTTGTAAAAACAAACGTTTTTATTTGGCCTATTTCTAAGATATTGAACTAAAACACTTACTATTATTAAATTAAAATGTTTTTATTTTATAATTATAAAGTCATATGTATGTAGGTGGTGCTTAAAATTGGTAATTGATATTTATAAGACGCCCAGGTGCCCAGGTGCAGCAACAACTACCGCGTAGGCTTCTCATTGACAAACACAAACAAATTAAAATCATACTTATTAATTAATTAAAATAAATTCAGTTTAAGGCGGTATGCGTGTAAACTATTTATTAATTTGGTCGTATAAATACTAGTCTTTAGATCAATTCTCTGATATACTGCAATATTTAAATTATGTGTAAAGGCAGTAACACGTCGGAATTGCTTATAAGGTCGTCGGTATAAAATACTGATTAAACAAGCTCCGAGTTAGATTTGTATATTTTGTTAAATTACACAACTTCACAAAAAAAGTGGCGTGTGTTGGGTGTCGGACTAAGATTTTCTGGCGTATTTTTTTTCTGCTGAGTACGAATCTGAAGTCAAAATTGGGGGTCAAACAGCAAAAAATCGAAAAAACTGCAAAAAACCGACACAATGTTTAGACTACGACTATATTAACTATAAGAGATACAAAAAATGTTATAAAATAAAAAAGAGAGCCCTTTCAATTATCTATAAAAACGTTTTCTATTTATTATTATTATCTATATAAACATTTTTGATAAGATAAATAATAAAGGAGATATAAACGAAAATGTAATTTTGACAACAAATTTCAGTCCAAAACAGGATTTTTTTTATTATTGTGATTTTTGTTTCTTTTTTAATAATAAATTATTTATTTTATTTATCTGAATATCAAATTACTCAAATTTTGCAGAAAAAATCAAAAAATTAAAAAAAAAAAAATTCCAAAGGTATACTTTAAAAAAAACCTGAAAATTCGGTTTTTTGTTTATAACTCGAAAAATGTTGCATTTAGATGAAAACGTTGTATAACTTAAATTAAAGGTCCCGTAAAAATACATTTTATGTCATATAAAGTCTCGTGTATCTTTTATAGTTTTTAAGATATTGACATTTTAAATTTAAAACAAACGTTAATATCTGAAATTACGCCTTTTTTCGATTATTTGCTGTTTGACCCCAATTTTGACTTAAGATTTGTGTTCAGAGGAAAAAAATACTTCAAAAAATCCTAGTCCGACACGCAGCACACACAACTTTTTTTTGTGGGCCTGTGTTATTGCTCTAGTGGCCACAGCTCTAGCTAGGCCGACATTATACCTACACTAGCTATGTGCACAAAACATGTGTCTATGCGCACTCACACAAACAACAACTTACCTTACATTAAGAAGATTCATAGTACTTAAGTTCAATCTTCGTTCAATAAGAATACCACTGTTGCAAATCCAGCTTACAAAAGTAGATTTTACACTCCTCCTTAGGGGTAGTTTCGGTCTTAGAGGCTGAATTTCAGTAGGAAAACTTTTCAACTACAAATTCGGGTCTAGCATTAAAAAGGACATTGGAATACCATGGTTGATCATCTGGCATCCACAATTCCATCTTCCACCCTTTCTAAGAGTAGTTTTTAGCAGCTGAGGCCAATCCTAGACGTAAAGGACCTTTTCTAAGGTAGGATTTGAATTCAGCGTCGAAAAATACATGAGAATATGATGGTCCGACCCACGGATCTCGACCTTCTTTTTTTGTGGGGCTGTGACCTCTAAATGATGGGGAAAAAGTGACAGTGGATTCGGATTCAGGGCGCAGAAATACCTAGGAATACCATGGTCCGGTCAAATAGTCCTGACATATTTTCAGTAAAAGTATTTATCCAAAAATAAAACTTCAAAATAAATACATATTGATACTCTAAACGGCCGAGTGATGATCGCGTTGTTAAATTTAGCATAGACTTAGCAATTGTTAAAAGTTAACAATGGTTTAAAATGTTTAACAAAACGTCATTGTCAGTGTTATTCAATGATTTTAGTAGGCAACCTGTCAAAATCTGACATTTTGCTAAACATTCTAAACCGTTGTTAACTTTTAACAATTGCTAAGTTAACAACGGTTTAGAGTGTTTAACAAAATGTCAGATTTTGACAGGTTGCCTACTAAAATCATTGAATAACACTGACAATAATGTTTTGTTAAACATTCTAAACCGTTGTTTACTTTTAACAATTGCTAAGTCCATTGCTAAATTTAACAACGCGATCATCACTCGGCCGTAAACATTTAAATAAAAAATGATATAAGAAATGTGTGATAATAATCCTTTGACAGGTGTTATTGTTTATTTGTTTTATACCTTTTATATCGATCATGCGTCATGTTTTTCATTGGTGTTTAACGTTGGCTCTAATGTATATATTAAGTGTTAGTTATAACCATTCTTATATTAACATAAATAGAATTAAAAACAATTTATATGTGTTTATAAAAATACATATAAAAACATTCCCCAAATACCTATAAAATATTTAAAAAATTGTACAGTAAGAACACCTTTAGCTTTATAATTTGTTCTAGAGCATCTCATACCCCAAGCATGAGGTCTGGTGGCGAATCCATGGGATCAACTGATACCGTTACAATATCTGAAGGCTCGACTAATGTTACCTTAGATACAGCTTCTTCTCACAGTGCTGTTTCACAGAATCCTTCGTGCCGTGGCCACTGTGGAAGCTTAGCTTCATTTGATGCTTGCTCCATAGTAAATACCGAAGGTATGTATACGTCTTAATATACATTTATCTATTTGGTTGCCAGCACTTATTTATCTTACCCATAATGTGTTAGTCCGAAAACCCAGGATAAGTGGCATCCAAAAGTGTAATTTAGATATTTTTCTATTACTGTACAAGTTTCTGGAGGAAGTTAAGTTTATTTTTGGATATTTAACGACAGTTATTATAAACTAAGTTTAAGTACCCTCTATGAAAGCTACCATTTCTCCTAGAACTCTTTTATATTTAATATATAACTTACTTATTAAATGTTAAAAGCCGTGTTTTTGGCTAACTGATATAAAAGATGCATCTAGAAATCATTATAACTTCGTTTCCAAAAAAAAAAGAATTCAGAAAATATTAAATACAGGGTATAAAAAGTATGATGCTTACGATATTACTGGGCGATAGTAAAGCTGAAAACAAGTACAAAAAAAAAACCAAAAACATATGGGTCAAAAGTTAATTGTTTTCGAAATATGGCTTTTCAAAGTTTAAAAAAGTTGGCAACACCGCGCCTTGCATATTCATACTTTTTTTAAGGAGATGTTCATTTACATACAAATAATAAATATTACTTTTTGCAATTTATTTTGATATTTAATTTAGGTACAAAACAATAAATAATTATTGTTTAGTTTTTATTTGTAATTAAAAAATAGTTGTACTTACCAAAAGAATAGGCTTAAGAACACAAATTATTATGTTTTAAAGCAGCACTTTTTTATTTTCTTTAAAGAATAATATTTCTCGGTTGCACACATTCCGTTTTCAAAAATATTTTGTACATTTTGCACTAAGATTGTCGTAAATTTAAAACATATCGGCATATTTTCCAGATTTAAAAACAAACAAAAATATCGCATGAGCAAAATGTACAACTGACTTTACGCTCAATGCTTCTGGGTAGCTCTGTTGCCAATTGATTCTTAACTTTTAAACTGGGGGAAAAGTTACTATTATTTTTTTTTTTATTTAAAGATTGAAACATTAAAAACTTAGTTCATTTTATTACCAAATGAATCTACTGTTAAGCGATAAAGACAAAAGTTTTCAATGGTTAGATTTTTAGATATAATTGCTTTTAAAGTTCTAACTTTGACATCGTTTAGACAAAAATCTGTCCAGTTTAGACACATATGTCATATAAGCTTTTTGACTTGTTTTGAGCTCCACTATCATCAATTTAAATCGTGAGCATCATACTTTTTACACCCTGTTTATTTACCTTTTATAACAAAAGCCAAATTATATTTGGTTTTAGTGGTGGAAAATTAAAATTAAAAAAAAAACACATGATATTATTTCTAAAAACTCCTATCAAAAATGGTTTTGAACCGATGTTTTAAAAAATTATTTAGATAGACTTTTTGACGATGTACTAATAATAATACATTAGCAATACTAACTTTTGAACCTTCTTTACCCAAAATTAGTGCATTTTTGATAAAAAAAAAAGTATTTTTTTTACCCTAATCTCAACAACTATATCAGCCCGATAAAATATTGCAACTAATTTATTAAAATGTCAATTTTCAAATATCAGTATTTTAAAAACACATATTAGGCGACACATATATCCAATAAAAAAACGTGTGTTTCTTTTCCCCGTTTTTATGTCTTAAAATATTTTTTAGTATAAACTGTTTACGGGCGAAAGAAAACTTTAGCACCTGTAAAGTTCAAATTAAAAACCCAACCTTTTTTAAGGGTTGTTTAAAATTAATTATATTTTAAGATATTAAATTTAACGTATATTATAATTTTTTTAACAGGAGTTCCATTGCTTGAAGAGAGTGAGCTAGAAGAAATTCAAGGAGGTATTAATGATATAGATAATCCGGCTATATCTGATAATACTTCATCGAAGATATCTACACACAGCGCACCAATAATGACAAATTAAAATTTAAAAAATATTATAATATGTTATATTTTAAAATTTATATATCTGGATGTCCTTTTTGGTTAAGATATTTTGTTTCACAAAAGGCGGGTTTGGCTGTGCCATTCCGGAATCGTTGGTATACGAAAACGAAAACCTAGTTTTGTGGCGAATTTCGCCTTTTTCGGCACTCACTGCTTCTACCGACTGTTTAGATGGAAGAACCAGCTGAATGTGATTGTATAGCTAATAGGAAAACGTTAAAACAAGCAAACGTTTATTTATTTATATGAATTTTTATGGTAAACATATAGGATGGGGAACATAGAAGCCCCTTTTAGACTGGATGACGGAATCTTTTTTAATTTAATTAATTAATTAATCAGAACTAGACAACACTTTTTTCTTTTTGACACCATCCAATTTTTATTTTGGAGGTTGGTTTTGTTTATTTTGGTCATATCAAGTGAAGAGCAAAAATACGCATAAATAAATATTTTATATTACCCTACACGCCTATTCTTCTTTCAAACATATATACTTTTGTCAAAAAACGATACTGTTTTGTTGCTGAGAGTTACTTTCTCATCTGGGTAGAGAGCAAAAAACCCGCCCAAAGTGGTCACGAAACTTCTGTCAAAGCTATAATGAATTTATAAATTATATTATCCATCCAACAATTTTGAATTGTTCCGATACAGATTTGTAAACTAAAATTATTTCCAGTTTAATCAGACATGTTATTTACTATTTTTATCAAATGGTTTATCCCATATATTTCCTAATTTTGGGATTTTATATGTTTGTACAACACAATTTTATGTTTGTACAGTTTTTTTTTTTTTTTTTTGAAATAATGGTTTAAAACTTTGCATCGCAGAAATCGCTTTGGTATAAAAGCAATGAAGCTAGCAGCAATTATTTTTTAAAAACAGTTACCTACAGATTTAAGCGGCCGAATCTTAGAGTATTAATAATATATGTATATCTGATTTTTGGCCAAATTCATTCTCCATCCAATTCAGACTCCATTCAAAGACGAGCTGTTCGTCTTATTAATGATCCAACGCTCACAGAAAGGCTTCCTCTTCTTGCCCACCGTCAAGCTGTAGGGGATCTGTCGCTCTTCTATAGGTATTTTCACGGCTTCTTCAGAGGAATTGGCCAGTATAATTCCTTCTCTGGCAGCTCCCAACAGAGCAACACGTAGTGCAACTTTTATGCATCCTTTTACAGTTCAGTTAGAGAGGCCCCCGAACTTCCCGCTTTCTTCGTTCCTTCATCCCTAGAGTGTCAAGACTGTGGAACCTGCTGCCCGCAGAAGTTTTTCCTTCTCCTCCCAATCTCCAAAAATTTAAGTCCCATGTGAACAAACTCCCTCTCACCACACTAAAGACACCCACGGTACGTTAGTACTTAGGCATTAGCCTTCGTGGACTGTCCCAAGATAAAATAAAAAAAAACGTCATTTTATGTTTTTTATAACAGAGTGTAGGTCTTTTAAAAGTTTTTAAATTGTCTGCCTGTTTTCCTATAATAGCATGAAGTTCTCCTTTTTTCGTTGGATATTAGCTCTATAACCTGGCATTAAAGTACAGCCATAGTGCGGGTTCATCAGAACATGTTTTTTTAGAATTGTAAACATAGTGACGATACAATTTTTTTTTTTAATTTATAGTATAGTTAGCTTTATTGTCCTTAAATTACTATCTATTTAAAAAAATATATTGTTGCTAAAGTTTCATATCTATATATATATATATATATATATATATATATATATATATATATATATATATATATATATATATATATATATATATATATATATATATATATATATATATATATATATATATATATATATATATATATATATATATATATATATATATATATATATATATATATATATATATATATATATATATATATATATATATATATATATATATATATATATATATATATATATATATATATATATATATATATAATTTGCTAATGTGGATATATTTATATGTAGGTAGGTATATATATTTATTTGTCGGTCCACGTGATTCTGAAGTTATGGCTTGAGCTAAAATCATGAAATTTGGCACAGTGGTAGTCTTTAGCAGTGGCTAGAACCTAACGAAGCCCGTTTTTTGAATTTCGCCCCCGGGACAAAAATAGGAGCAAAAAAGTGTTTTTTTACCGTTAGCCGTACGGAAGGCGTCTTACGGAGACAGAGGCTACTTAATATTGTCTCTCGCCTGGCGGAGACAGGCTTTTCATGTAGTTTTTAAATAATTGATTAAAAGTAAAAATATCTTACTATAAGTTAAATATTTAACATTAATTTTTGCTTGTAAACTTACCTAGTTCTGATTCTGATAAATATTAAACAATAATTTATTCAGTTCAAGAAGGGGTAAAAATAATAATACTCTATTATTAAAATGGGGGCATTACAAAAGCTACTGTCCGGTTTTTTTAATGCATTACATTCAGACAAAAATATTAACGATGAGTATGTGGCTAATTAATGAGAAAATTTGAAGAAACTGGATCTTTATCTAATATTCGCCGTAATTGCCATTAACAAATCGACCAGTTAGAAATGAAGTCGCAGAATTATCAGTGATGGAACACGTAGCACTTGACGACACCCAAGGCACTCGTGGACTGGCTACTTCTTTAGGATTTACATGCTTAACAGCACAGAGAATTTTGAAAGACAATTAATTTCACCCGTATAAGATAAAACTTGTCCATGAGCTTCATGAAGACGATTGTGTCCCAACTTTTAATCAACAATGCAATCATGTTATATAATATTTGTTTCTCGAATGAGTGTACGGTCTATTTACATGGTGCTGTAAATAGAAATAATTGTCGATATTGGAGTGACTCAAATCCACATCTGATTCGAGAGGTACAACCGAAATCTCCTGAAAAAATAAATGTGTGGGCCGGCATTTTCGTAAATCATATTGTAGGACCTTCCTTTATTCCTAGAAACTTGGCGGGCAAGTAGATCTTATAAGTATTCTCTAGATTTATATTTAAGTTATTATCTTCTTTGTATTTATATAATTTAGTTTAAGGACTTGCTATTAGGCTTCTCGGATTTTAAATTGAGGTTATTGGATTTTTTAACTTTTAATTTAGATCTGACATCTGGCTGTGTTTAACCTATTTTGGATGATAATCCCTTTGTAATTTTTATAATGTTTTTATTACAAAATTATATTTTTTTACAGTTTTGTCTAAATTTTTAAATTGATTGAAGTAACAAACATTGCTATATCGGGATTATGTGCTACAGTTTAATGCGACAAATAAAGTTATGTCCACTTGTACAGGGTCTTTGATCTTTGGTTATATTTACGTGGCACCTGGAGCCTTTATTTTTAATGATAGAAAAAAATGTTTTTTTTAATAAAAATTGCTGGTTTTTTCTCATATTATCTTTTGAAATTATGATTAAAAAAATATCACATTAAAAAAATGAAAAAAATATGTGAGCAACTTCAACTTTTTTAAAAGGAACATCCTGTATATTATGGGCTACAACGAAAGATCTTTTAATATATATATATTAAATACCATTGATGGTATTTAAGAAAACAGTTTTTGATATATTTTAGCTTAAATTTTAAATAAATTGAAAAAAATCACATAGTATAATTTACAGGGTGTTCCATTTAAAAAAGTTTAAATTGCTCATATTTTTGATTTTTTTAATGCAATATTTTGAACTAATAATTTCAAAAGATAATATGCAAAAAAACTACAATTTTTATAAAACAACATTTTTTTCTAGCTTCAAAAATAAAGACTACAGATGCCACGTAAATATAATCAAAGACCCTGCACATACAATTTTACAAGATAAATATTACTAAACATTTGTTTGATAACTAAACCGAAATTAAATAATAAAAAAAGTTAATGTATTTGATGCCAGAATTACGATTTATATTTTTATTACCTACAAACGTAAAATTTAATTTATTATTTAGGTATATTTTCTCATATTAGTATTTAGGCGTATATTTGTTCCTTACTTTATTTGTGTAGTAATATATAAAATAATAATATTTTTGTCTGTAACGTTTATGTAAATTATCCAAATACTGCTGCTTAGTTAGATTTTTTTACAGTTAACTTATAGTTAATGAGTTGAAATTGAGTTTTTGTAATATTAATGGCTTTTCAATACATGTGGTATTAAATTATTTACAAAAAAATCTTGTTCTTTTTTTCATTTTCCCGTTGACACTAAAATTAGATATGCATATTTGTATATAAAAATATATCACCTGTTTAAATTTACTTAACAAGTATGTTGTACTTTTGGGAAACTCAAAAATAACCCCTCCTAAATACTTTCTTGGAAGTGCAAACATTGTTTTTTGTAAGTTATTTTATCAAAAATCGTTATTTTTGTTCCAAGGGCGTAAAATAGCACTTTTACGCCCCCTGCTGAAAGTTGTTGCCCGAGCTGTGTTATTTTACGCCAGATGTGCAAACAATATTTTTTTATAGGACTGAAATCAACGACTAAGCATTTTCTATAGTTATTTTTTATTTATTTTTGTTAACACTGGTATATCGGATTTTTTTGCTGGTGTTACTGTCAATCTTAAGTCAAATTAATTAAACAATTATCGTTATCGAAGAAATAATTACACGTGAAGACATTAAAGTTGTCATAAAAGTGGTTTTTAAATTTGCACACCAACTGCAAAGAAAGTCGTTATACAGTTGTTGTCAGACTTATTTATGAAAAGGCATACGGTGATTTTATAAGATAGCTGACGCTGGTGGCGTTTTATTGACTGTAAAGGGCCATGGACTTTTGCGCTCCTCAACTGTGGCCAAGGGTTATACAGTAAAACTTGTCTATAACGGCCACCATAAAATTAAGTATAATTGGCCTCTATAGAAGGGTGGCTAGTATTGCCAGGTAACAGTTGTTCAACCATTCAAGGCTACAAAATTTTCCACTCATAAATTGCTTGCTGCTTTAAGTGCTTTTTGTTTAATTAACGGTCCAGATATTGGAACATTTTTACCTCTTGCTTTGCAGAATCAATTGTAGAAGACTTGATCTACTGCAAATTTCCTCTTTTATTCTAAATTAACACTTTCATCAAACATTTGTTTTAGTTCAGCTTTATTCCTGATAATATTATTTATTTAAGATTTTCCAAACGCAAACTTTTCAGCCAATTTTCCCAAACCCAAAGCGTACCTTTCACTTTCCACGATAACATCATTTTGTTCCTTTAGTGACAAACCTCCTCGTTTTAGGGACATGATTAAACACTTTTCGATTCCAAACACGATAACTTTATTCTTATCGATTTAAGACAGTATATATAAAATATAGTGTGAAGATAATCCCCTTATCGCCATTAATGCTTTTTGAACTGGCCCTAAATATTATTATTGGGTATTTTCATTTTTAAAATTTACAGAATCCAATGATAAATTAATAAAATACAAATTAGCCCAATATCAAATAGTTGATTTACCTGAAATAGGTTATAAAAATTGAGATTCGTCTGGCAGTCGTTGTTTTATAAGGGTATCCATTATCTAAGGGTATTTATATATGGAATTTCCTATAAAGTAGTTTTTGTTAGCTTGAAAGTGGCCGATAACACAGGTGGCCGATATAAAAGGGTGTCCGTTAACACAAGTTTTACTGTATATTGAAAAATCAGTGCAAAATAAAATTCAAATAGCCAAAAAAATTATAAGTTCCAGTACCACACTCTCTTTCAGCAATTCCAATGTTAACACCAAAGGGTTTGACATGATACATCAAAAAGAATCGGCGGTCATGGGGCGTAAAAGGGAAATTTTACGCTTTCAGATGGGATCGTAAATTTGAATTTTACGCCCGGTAGTACAAAAAAATATTTGGTTTTTTTCTAGAATATAGATATTTACTTCATGCTCCATTATTATACTCAATTAAATTAAATTGAGATGTATATTTGTATAGCTTTTTTTTAAATTAAACTTTATAGATTTAAAGAACTTTTTTAAAATCAAGGGGTTTCTCTACAAGCAAAGAATTAAGAGTGAAAATAAAATTAAACCAAGAATATGTATAATAATTTTAAAGAAAAACACGGACTATATCGTAATATTTAATAATGCTAATACAGCATTTAAAAAAAAACAAACATTTTGCTTCTTGACATATGATATATATTTTTTTGCATATAGGTACATGTTTATAAAGTAGAATAAAGTCATTTGTTTCGGGTAATTGTTTATATTGATGCCCCAAGACGAGACGAGACAAGAGAAGATATCCTTTTGCCTTGTCGCGCAACTCAAGAAAAAATGGCGCTTCTGTCTCGGCGAGAATACCTTTTTTGCTCGAGAGACCACTTCTCTTATTTTGTCTCGTCCCGCCTCGTTTTGTCTTGTCTCGTATTTCTCGCTATAAAAATATAATTTATGGAAATACATATATCCAAGTTCCTAAAGTTAAAATATGAAAATTTTTATTCTTGCGCATATTTTAGGAAAGTACAGGGTGGGCATTTTATTAGGGTCCTATACATTTTCTCAGAAACTGCAGACTTTTGGGAAAAAAAGTTCGGACAAAAGTTTCTTGGAGTAATTTATGCTTTTAATTAATTCCGCTTTCACATATACAGGGTATTCATTGTGGTTAGACAAAGACAAGTCCAACGATATAGCAGAAACTGCAGACTTTTGGGAAAAAAAGTTCGGACAAAAGTTTCTTGGAGTAATTTATGCTTTTAATTAATTCCGCTTTCACATATACAGGGTATTCATTGTGGTTAGACAAAGACACAGTATGGGTCTGCGCCCGACGATTCGGATTTATTGAAGTTTTTCTTTATTTTTGACCTATTTTTAAATCAATACAAATACGCTAAAAATTGCTTTTTTTTTAATTTGTTTACGTAAAGCAAATTACACAAGCCTATTTTATCTATATTAGCTGGAAATTTTTTTTTTAATTTTTAAAATGTTACAGTGTTGCCATGTTTTGTCTATCGTAAAATTTCGTGAGTTTTTTAAATTCAACCCCCTGTATATAATACCAAATCTATAAAAAGGATTAAAAGACCTTTTCAACAATTTATAACAACATGGGTCTGCGAGTCACCGTTTCGAACTTATGGATGATTGTCTTCAGGAAAAATCATATTTTTCCTTTTCGAACCACACTACATCCTGTATACTATTTAATATTATGAATCAATACCATAAATTTGGTTTAAAATAAGTCAACCAAATATCCTATATTAATTTATAATTTAAAGTATACAGGGTGTAGTGTGGTTGGAAAAAGGAAAATATGATTTTTCCTGAAGATAATCATCCATAAGTTCGAAACGGTGATTCGCAGACTCATGTTGTTATACATCGTTGAATAGGTATTTTAATTCTTTATATAGATTTGGTATTATATACAGGGGGTTGCATTTAAAAAACTCAAGAAATTTTACGATAGACAAAACATGGCAACACTGTAACATTTTCAAAATTAAAAAAAAATTGCCGGCTAATATGATAAAATAGGCTTTTGTAATTCTCTTCACGTGAACAAATTTAAAAATAAAAAAGGATTTGTATTAATTTAAAAATAGGTCAAAAATTAAAGATAAACTTCAATAAATCCAAAACGTCGCCACACAGACCCATACTGTTATATATCGTTGAACTCGTCTTTGAAGGCGCTATCTAAATTTATAACAATATATAGGGTGTCCCATTTAAAATAAGGAAGTGAAAACCGCCAACACAATGAACACCCTTTATATGTGAAAGTAAAATTAATTAAAAGTATAAATTATTCCAAGAAACTTTTGCCCGAACTTTTTTTCTCAAAAGTCTACAGTTTCTAAGAAAATATATGGGACCCTAATAAAATGCCCACCCTGTAACACTGTACACATTGATTTATATATTTAAAAAACGCATACCTACTTAAAACAAGCACCAGTCTGTATCTTAAATTCGTGAATTTTTAATTTTAAACAACAGATGGTTTCTATTTTAAAAATATATTTTTAAAAGTTTCTAGATGTCAGATAGCTTACAAAAATTAAACGAAACCCATATATATCCCATATACCTGGTTTCCATCAAAAGTGGTTCGCTATCACGGGCCTCTAAAAAGAACTAGAATACTGATTTTCATAAGATGGATAGATAGATAGACACAATAGACAGATAGATAGTTTTGTTTATTCATTTCTTTAAAAAAAGTCAAACTGCATGGAACATTGTCAATAACAATAAATACCGAAAAATATTAGAAATATAATGACTTAACAACTAACTATAAAAGACAGATATGGAAAATATTAAAATTCAAAAGAGTGTGTTTACACTAAACCAAGTCTATCTTTATCTCTATAAAATTCGTTTTGTAAATAGAATTTTTTTTGTTAATATTTGGTTGTGATATTTTTGGCATTGCCTTAAGGTAGATTTCAAAAAATCCCTGGAAAGCTGTTGTATAATTTTATAATTAAATAATGTACATTTTTCTGTAAATAGTTATAATTATATTTCTCAGGCACTAGATTTGCCTTATGTCTAGTCAAATAACCATGTTTATTTATCAAATCTTTAAATATACCTTTATTTTTGTAAACAATTATAAACGTATCTTATATAGACACCTAACTAAAAAAATAAATTTGAAAATACTAATTAATATATGACGAAGTAAAAAGCTTCAAGTTACCCAAGGTTATATTCCAAATATTATCTAGAGTAAAAATGTAAAAATGTACCGAGTGTTTTTTTAAATACAAACTTCAAGTAATTTTCGCTTAAGCCGGAAGCTATACTCTGTTTGGATGCAAGCGATAGTAATAAAATATTTAAATTTATGCTAATACGCTTTTTGTATTAGTACGGGTATAAATATTTTAAAATTCAATTTACAACGATTCAATAGACAATTTGAATCCTTCTAGCCCCGGTCTAATATGAGGCAGCCCTGTGGGTCGATCAACAAAAGAATAACGTAGTGTCGGCTAAAATAATGCTATAAAACCCTTGACAGTGGTTACGCTTGGGATGGTGTTTGTTAAAAATGTTTTAAGTATTTTTTTTTAAATAGGAATCGTATTTTTAATAATATATTTTACAATATTCGACAATTAATACCTAGGTTTGAGTAAAAATATATGAAAAAAAAAAATATTTACAAGTTTTATTTATTCATTTGTCCGTAAGATAAAATTACATTTTTGTTTAGCAATCGTCAATACTTTTAAACTAACCTTATAAAATTACTTAAAACTATATAAAAAAACTATTTTACAAGTACAACAATAAAATATTGAAATAATAAATATGCACTAATTAAAATAATAATATAAACTAAAGTTAAAAATTTATAATTAAACAATAATACTTATTAAAAATACACCACAGTGCCAGATTATGTCAAGTACAAAGTAAATGTGAAAATGCCACCAAAATAAAAATTAATCTTAAATAAGTATTATATTTTCTTTACTCCAATACTCAGGACTAAATCAAACACAAACCCTTTCCTTAATTCAGGAAAATAGTATTTTATGATTTAGAATGCTTTAAAGTAATTCAATAAAATGACTTTACTGAAAAGTTGATTTTTGGACTTATTATAGTCTGGCTCTGGGATACAGAATCCATATCATATTAAATGTATTACTCACATCTACCTCTTAGCAATTTTCCATATCTGACAGATCACTTAAGGAACTATAAATGCTTGAATCATTTAAGTCTCGTATTATACAGGTTTAACAGTTTCATCGACTACTATATCCATATTCCACATTTTATTTTCTACATGTAGCACATGTTCAACACATCTTTGCCAGTTTTGCAGTTGATTTTTAAAACAGCCGAAATATATTTGTATATATCCTACGTTCTAGGAATCGTGGTTTGGGTGCGAAAATCTTAAATGTTTAAACTTTTTTTTGTAGTTCTGCCTACGAAGTCCAAAAGTATCGAAAAACGTAATACCATTACTGCAGGGCCCGCAGCTTTTGGGCGAGGTGGTATTGCTACCACAGTCGTTATACATATAATCAATACCTCTTTACTAAACCTTAATAATGTTTTGATAATATCATAACATGAGACCCACAATTTATTGGGGAATCCAAACTACACACAACGGCACGCGGTCATCCAATTACAGACCATGCCATGGTGTTTTAAAAAAACAATTGTCGTTAATGTTTGGGTATTTATTTAAATTAAATTAAGTTAATACGTGTTCAAATTTACACCGAATAATCTAAAAGTTTAATATTGCTACTCACAATTAGTCCAGAAAACGAAGCTAAAAATTGTGCAAAACCTGGCAATTTTATCAAAATTGCCAGGTTTACTGTAAAATTTGGGATTAAGTTTGGCTCAAAATTTGGAATTAAGTTTGGCTCACCTTTAAAGTGTGCTACTAAAACCTTCAAAACTTACTTTACTTTCATATTAAAGCTTAAATCAAGTAAAACTTGGCTCAAATAAGTTAAATAATAAATCTTTAATCTTTGAAATATTAGTTAAAGTATTTCAGCCTTTATGCTTTAAAAAGTTATTATCAAACCTTTGAGAAATTTTGTATGCTTGGAAAATTACAAAAAAACACATGTTTTTTTTTTTAGCACAACTTCTTTAATTTTTATCAAGTTATTTGGAAAAAAACGTGAGTAAAAGTTCTTTAAAAAATCATTTTGTTGGTTTTTTTTGGCGAAGATAAAGCTAACTGTTAAAACCATTTTTTTGGTGGATGGGGTGAGTTTAAAGGGCTGAAACAAGGTAGTGCTCGTCTATTCACACGAGTTTTAAACATTTATATCTCACCTAATTTCTGTTATAGAAAAAAAAGCAAAATGTTTATAATCTAAAAAGTCCACAATTTGACACCTTTGTAATTTTTACGTTTCATCTCCGTCTTAGTTTTTGAGTTATTTTGAAGAAAAGATCGTTTTTTATTAAAATCTGAAATTTGATTTTGACTTGCAGCTCCATTTTTTTTTCAAAATTAAGCAATTTACATCGGGTCAAATTTTAGAATGTTTTAATGATACATAGATAAAGAGAATTGAAAAAGGTCTACGATTTATTTTAATTAGGTTGGTAATTAAAAAATTTTGGTCTAACCTTATTTTAATCATAACTCACTCAATTTTTTTATGATACATACCATAAAAAAAGAAAGGCCTTTGCAAATGCTTTAAAAAGTTATTATCAGTTTTCCTCAAAAAATACATAGATTTTGCCTTATTTGCTTTGAAACTCTGAAATTTTGTATTTGATTAATAACAGCTAACCTTCAACAAACCACAGCTTGGTTTGTATTGGTCCCACAGGAATTACAAAAAAAAAACATGTTTTTTGTTTTTTTATTCTTAAAAATATACCTACCTAACCGCTACAATTTTGTTATTTTACTTACCTCTGAATTTACATTTCTGTTTTTTTTTTTTTTTTTTTTTTTTGATAAAATGCATACTTATCAAGTTATTTAGAAAAAAACGATTAAAAACGTTGATTTTATCGACAAAAACTCCGACTGTCGATTGCAAATAACTCGAGAATTATGCATTATACAAAAAAAAAATGCATACAACATTTGTTGCTTAGAGATCATTTTTCTATCGATTCTTGTTGCCAAAATATAAAAAAAATACATCCCCAAAATGGTTTGGCAACCACCCCCAAGGTAAAGGCACCCATTGACATTATACGGATTTAATTTTTAATCTTAACCTGTCTATTTCGTAGCAATATTTTTGCTATTTTATTAAATAATTTTGTAGGTATTACCTATTATTTTCTACGATGTATATATTTTTTGGACATGATTCCTTTTTATTGTGCTCATGTTGTTTTTTACATTATAACAGGTTACTCAAGTGCAAATGATTCTTTGTAAGTATGCTCACGTTAAAATTCTTGAATGATGTTAAAAGACCAGACTACACAGAAAACAAGGTCGTAATTTTTCCCAATTACACCATACAAACATACTTATCACCCACCATCTTTACGACACACGTGCTGGAAATATTCTTGGCTTATACTGGGAATCAGCACTTTTTTATGTATAACACTGAAAGTTTAATACAAATAATGTATATTTTTAATTATCTTAATTAAGTTTCCTATTAATATAAGAGTTATTACGACGTTAAAATAACATTTTGTAAAGAGATACCAAAAGGCGTTTTTTGTGAAAAGAAATGTACCGGATGTTCCACTAAAAGAGGTAG
>JAHBCN010009332.1:0-35515 GCA_019359885.1 Listronotus oregonensis | reverse complement strand
CTATGGACAACCACCTGGCTCAAGAACTACATGCAAACAATTTCCCTTGGACTATCACATAACCAAAGTAACCTCATCATATGTCCGAGAAGACCCAGCAGCTGGATTTACACAAACAGACCGAACTCTTGTCCCAATATAAATTACTTCCAGCCGATGAAAAAACTGTTCGAAAGACCATCCTTCGGGATCTCCATGCTGTCTAATCCCACCTTCGCGGTAATTGGTCAGAGCGACCTCAGTGTTGAAGCGAATGTTGGAGACACCGACGATCAAGAAACGAATGAAGAGATGAAGGTTCCGATTCAATTATAAAGTGTATATAAATTCAGTACTAGTCTGGTCAACAAGTGCAAAAACGTGTTGATTTGAGATATAGCTCCTAAAAATATGATCGATGGCTTATTGCATTTGGAATGATGTCGACAAAAATGTATTCGATGGATTTCTCAGCAAGCAAAAAATTGCAAAGTTATTAAATAATTGTTAATAAGTTGAAAATAAGGCTTTTTTTAATAAAAAAAAATATATAAAAAACAAAAAAAGGGACATTAAAAAACTTTTATAACGTGGTCCTATTAAGTATATACAGGTTGTCCCAGAATATGTGGACAATCTCTCGGAATCTAATAGAAAACCCAAAAATATTATGACAAGTTCCCATAAACTTTTTTTCCTATCAGCCTTCCCTACGGAGATACAGGTACATAACGGACGACCCTGATTTTTTTTTTAAATAACTTTTAAAATACTGGGCGTAATTTATTATTTTTTTAATATGATGGTAACTTGATAAGTATTTTTTAAATGAACCCATTAAATCATATTTGGCTTATTTAGTTTGCCAGGGACGGACTAGCTCTGACACAATAATAGAAATTTTTTTAACACCCTGTGTGATAAAGGCTCAACAATATTATTTTTGGATAGCTTTAACCTTAACCTAAAAAGAAAGGTATTCTTGATTACATCGATAAAATCAACTGTTTACGAGAAATAAAATATCATGTTTGGTATTTTTTTACATTGTACAGGGTGTTTTCTAATTGTACGTCAATATTTAAAAACACAATTTTTGGGTCCCTTTTAAGAAGAAAACTTCATATTAACGTTGTCTTAAACGTCTTAACTTTTGAGATACGGGGTGTTCAAATTTTAGTATTAAATCATTTATTATTATTATCTGTAACACTACTTTAGATATTTTAATAAAATTTGGCATACATGTATTATGTATCATAAAGCGTTTTTTAAATTCACATTTTTTTTATTTGCCAAAATAGGCAGGTCAAATTCTGTACGAACGACACTAGTGGAAATAAAAAAAGTGGGCACACTAAAAAATGCATCTTGATTTATAGTACATTTATGTCAAATTTCATTAAAGTATCTAAAGTGGTACTACATATATTAATAATAAATAATTTATTTCTGAAAATTTTACCACCCTGTATCTCAAAAGTTAAGACATTTAGACATACTTTCATATGAAGTTTTCTTTTTAAAATGGACCCAAGAATTGATTTCTCAAATATTGACGTACAATTAGAAAACACCCTGTATACTGTAAAAAAAATTACCAACCATAATATTTTCTTTCTCGTAAAAGAATACCTTTCTTTTTAGTTTAAGGTTAAAGCCATCCAAAAATAATATTGTTGGGCCTTTATCAGACAGGGTGTTAAAAAAATTGCTATTATTGTGTCAGAGCTAGTCCGTCCCTGGCAAACTAAATAAGCCAATTATAATTTAATGGGTTCGTTTTAAGAAGACTTATCTAGTAACCATCATATTCAAAAAATATTAAATTACGCCTAGTATTTTAAAAGTTATTTAAACAAAAACGATTTCCAGGGGCGTCCGTTATGTACCTGTATCTCCGTAGGGAAGGGTCATAGCAAAAAGTTTATTTTAACTTGTCATAATATTTTTAGGTTTTCTATTAGATTCCGAGAGACTGCCCACATTTTGGGACACCCTGCATACTGGATGTCCGGAAATACCATTTGAATAATTCTAGGTGTAATTCTACATGTTAAATTATGAAGAAAAATTTATATGAACATGGTCCGCAAGTACGTCATAAGGTTGCTATGGTAATTCAAAGATTGCACCGGGATATAGGTTTTATTTTATATCTCTGGAACCGTTTCAGTTAGCCATCTGAATTTTGGCATATGAATTGCTTTTAAAAGTTGGTACTTTTTGGTGTTTTTACTAAATTATCATTTTAATCAGTAGCGTGCCGACAGGGAAGGCCTCGATTTAATTTGTTCACATTTTTATTCGTCATATTTTTGGGGCTTTCATTGGAAATTCTAATTCCGCGGTATAAATGTCATAAAAAAGGCATTCTTGTAGAAAACCTGTCAGGCTAGCCGTTTTTAATAAAACACTCTCCAAAGAAAATGGTGCATGCAATAGTGGTCGCCCAAGCAAAAGAGTATTTCGGCATTTTTTAAAAGGCGAGAACAATATTTTTTTTTCAATTACACTGTTATTAACACAATAATAATCAAGTAACCTTTATTTTTAAACCTTATGTTAAATTCGTTTACCATAACTTTTTTTTCAATTTCAACTTAGCACCGACATAAGCCTACTTTGATGTAGAAATTTTTATTATTATTGGGTGACCATGCATGCACTATTTTCTTTGGAGAGTGTTTTCTCAAAAACGGCTAGCCTGTTTTCTACAATCTACAAGAATACCTCTTTAATGTCATTTATACCACGTAATCAGAAAATCGAAAAAAAAACAGCAAAAATATGACGTTTCATAAAAATGTGAACAAATTAAATCGAGGCATCCTCTGTCTGTGTAAATTTAGTAAAAACACTGAAGAGTACCTCCTATTAAAAGCAATTCATATGCCAAAACTCAGATGGCTATCTGAAACGGTCCCAGAGATATAAAAAAAAACATGTATCCCGGTGTAATCTTTAAATCGCCATAGCAGCCTTATAAAGCATTTGCGGACCTATGTTCATATGAACTTTTCTTCATAAACATGTAGAATGATCACTAGAATTATTCGAACGGTATTTTTGGACACCCTGTATAAGAGGTGCTCCAAGAAGCAAAAAATTTATAGAGCAATTATTTAAACATTTTTTTTTTGTCTTTAATGAAGAAGGATGTCAAAAAAATTCTGTTATTTAACAATGGCCCTACTTGTTGAAAAATAAACTTTAAAACGTGTTTCAAATGGCAATTTTTTTTCATTCAAGTGTATCTAAAACCACATATTTTTTTTTAAATACATTTTTAATACTCAAAAAAAAAAAAATTCTGTGGCATACTCACTTTTTAGCGGCTCGCGTATGCCGTAGCGGTCGCGCACACTTAGTGTTTAATTAAAATTATAATAGAGATAGCACTTTGGGAGTTACGCCTTTTTTAATGGAAATTTTCTGCCCTTTGGGAAACTTTTTTTTTTAATTTATTAATTATTTATTAGTTATTAACAAAAAACAAAAAGCTTTTTTTAACTTAATTTGTTAATAACATAGACATCGGTCCGAATCCAATAAGCTATCGCGCATATTTTTAGTAGCTCTAACGCCGTTAGGTTTACAAGAGTTAATTTATGAGATTCTTTTTTATGTAAAACCAAGCAAAAAATAAATATTATGTACCAAATGTCCCGGTAAGCAATGGCATATGTTTTTTGAATCACCCTGTATACCCCAAATACGGAGCTCCATTAAATTGATTTAAACGCTGTTTTTTTCACGTCCCCACCCAAATTGGAACATAAACTATCAATTTCTCAATCACTTTTCTCAACGAAACCTCTTATGAAAAACAAAAGCAAAAGCCTAAATATGAAATGATAAAATCAAAATATATTAAATTATTATTAAAAACGTTTCCACAAAGTATACATTTTTTAATAATCCCATTTTAAATAATGCCAGAAAAAAATAATTAGTAATCCTATATTTTCCTACTGAAAACCTGGAAAAACATTTAATATCTAAATAGACTTTAGTAAAAAAAGAGTAATTTGCACAAACACAGCAGTTTCATATGACCGCATATTTCATGCTGTGCTAGTTTATCTTCAAAGTTTGGAGAGAGCGCGTCAAGTGGTTTATATTTTATAGTTGTTTTGTAGTTTTATATTTTCTCAAGCATGAATAAAAACTGAGATACGTGCAGTTATAAAATATTTTTTTATTAAAGCTTTACCTCCTACAGAAAATAAAGCAGAGTTAAATGCTACTTTAGGTGAGTAAGCGCCTTAATTTTCCACCGTTAAAACTTCACTTGCAGACTTTAAACGTGGTCGCACGAGCACTGAAGATGCCCCGCGTTCCGGCAGGCCAAAAAACGGCAACTTCCAAAGAAATTGCGCAGAAAGTTCATAAAATCGTTTTGAATGATCGCCGGCTAAACCATATTTTAACTGAAGTTTTAAGAAATAAGAAATCTATCCGCTTGATGGGTGCCGCGACTGCTTACTCCATAGCAAAAACTCATTCGCATGACCATCTCAGAAGAGTGTTTGACACTGTATAAGAAGCTATGCTGTATAAGCGTTCCCCAACTGAATTTTTTCGCCGATTTGTTATAGTCTGTCTCAAAGTATATCGTTATGGCTTTTGACAGGCCATACCCCAACAAACCTTTAACGATTTTATTAACTATTGTTATTGGGTAAATCCATTTGTTCATAAGGGTAGGGGTGGGTCAGGTATTTCTTGAGTATTAACCATTAGGCATATAAATATTTTGGCTAATATTTTAGTGACAGTGTTGAATAACCGTTTTTACTGTGCGTTTCGAAAAAGTTGTTTTACGGGAATATAACTATGTAGCGTCGAAATCATTTGTCATTAGATGCAAAACAGGTTGTGAAAAATGTGTATGAAACTTTAATTAGTAGAGGTCTAATTAAACAAGAAGCTTTAAAAGAAACCTGTCTACTTACAAAAACTCCAATATCATCGATAAGGGATATTATTATTAGTGAAGAATTGAACAAAAGAAAAAAACGTAGTGATTTTCAATCTCACTGTATAGACAATAGTGATCAGGACCTAATAAGAAGGAAAATATATTGTCTTTATGAAAGCGGAGTTATTCCTACCTTGGATAAACTAAAAAAGAAGCTAGACGAAGAGAAACCAATATAAATATTAGCCGGGCCACCCTCCATAGAGTTGTTTGTAAAATGGGATTTTAATACCGCAAAATAGACAAAAGACAAGTAGTAATGGAATCGGACAGATTACGCACTTGGAGATTTAATTACCTTCAAGAAATTAAAAGATATAGGTTAGAAAACAGATCCATAATTTACTTTGATGAAACATGGTGCAATACACACAACACAGTATCCAAAGAATGGGTTGATTCCAGTCAAAACTGTCAGACGAAAGCACCTTCAAATAAAGGAAAACGCATTACCATAATTCACGCTGGTTCAGAAGACGAACTTGTCCCAAACTGCTTGCTGTTGCCTGCAAAGAATATTAAGGATTCTAGCTTGGATTATCATGAGGATACAAGTGCAAAACTTTTTGAAAACTGGTTTCAAAATTATCTTTTAAAAAATATTCCAAACAACAGTGTTATTATTGAATTGAGGTGTCCGTTACTTTGTGATAGTTCATTTTTAACTAGTAAATGAGAACACAGTTTTTACTTTGTTTACTATCACTATATTAATTAATTGCAGTTTCGTAGTACTACTAAATTATCAAACTGAAAACTTTAAACTACAATCTAAACAAACCCAACTTATATATCTTAAATTACTATAATAAAGCGGCATAGAGTGGGGAATTCCGAAGATCGGTATGGTCATTTAATAAGTTTATTGAAGGGTTTTTATGGTACTTAAATATTTCAATCGATTTAAAATATTGAGTTTTTTGCTTTTTGGCGCGTAATGTAATATTTTAATTTACTTTCATCTGGAAAGAGTGTCCTGATTCTATAAAATGGTTTGCAAAATTTGAATTATGTTTCTTTAATAAAAATGATGACCTATGTTCCTTATATCTAGTTATAAAGTTTCTGCCAGTTTGTCCAATATATAGGCTATTACATTCATCACAATTTAATCTATAAACTCCTGATTTTTTAAGCGGAGGGTTTTTTCTTTTACATTAAAAAATAATTGGGATAGTTTATATGATGGTCTAAAGGCAACTTGAATATTGTTTCTTGTTAATATATGGGCTATTTTATCTGAAATTGTTCCAAAATATGTTAATGTAGTGTATTTTTTATTTTGTTTTGTTTTTATGAGTGGGTATATTTGATGTGTTGTGTTTTGTTTACGTTTTTTATTCACTAGTCTGTCAATCAGTTGAGAACTATAACCGTTGTTTTTTGCAATTTGTTTAATCTTATTAATTTCTTTTGTGAGGCTGTTATAATCTAAGGGAATGGAGAATGCTCTATGTATCATAGATCTGTAGGCGGCAAGTTTATGTGAAAATGGATGTGATGAATTATTTGGTATGGTTGTATCGGTGTATGTTGATTTTCTAAAAATATCAAAGGTGTATCTATTGTTGTCTTTCGAAATAGAAATATCTAGAAAATTTATTCGGTTATTTACTTCTTTTTCCATTGTAAATTTTACTTTACTATGTAGGTTGTTCAGTTGATTTAATGTATATTTTAAATCATTATCGTTACCCGTAAAACAGACAAGTATATCATCTACATATCTATACCAAAATTGTATATATCTGCGAATTCCCCACTCTATGCCGCTTTATTATAGTAATTTAAGATATATAAGTTGGGTTTGTTTAGATTGTAGTTTAAAGTTTTCAGTTTGATAATGTAGTAGTACTACGAAACTGCAGTCACTGTTTTATAAATTAATTAATATAGTGATAGTAAACAAAGTAAAAACTGTGTTCTCATTTACTAGTTAACAGTGTTATTGTCATGGATAACGCAAGCTACCACAGCCGTCTGCTACACAAAGCACCAGCTTCATAAACTTCAAAAACTGAAATCCAGGAATATTTGTTAGAAATTGATATTTATTTTGAATTCAGTTACAAAAAAACACATATTTTGGAAGTCCTAAATTCATATGCAACCCAATAGAGCATTTGTGGAACCAAGTAAAATCAAAGATCAGGGGAGAAAATGTTACACCTACTTTAAGTCTCAGTTTTATAAATTTGATAAAAAATGTAATTACTAACATACCAGTTGAGAGCTGGAAAAATTCACTACAGCACATTATAAAAATTAAAGACTCTTACATTTCTATCTAAAACAACATAAATCCTATTGTAATTAATCTCAATGATGACTCTGATAGTGAAACAGAATTAGATTTAGATATTTAGATTAAAAATGTAATTATGTATAGATAATGCAGTTATAAATTTATTAAAACTTTGCATATATTTAATTTTTTAATGTAATTTTAAGATTATACTTACCTAAATAAACAATAAATTATAAATCTTTATATTATTAAAGTCCGTCCCTAATGTTCTGTCCTTTAATACTTACCGATCCGCAGTTTTATTGCTGTCGGCAGGTATAATCCATAAATGAAGGCAAGAGCTAACACGGTATACTTTGAGACAGACTATACTGTCGATGAAACTTGGATCCACTATACGCCGAAGACAAAACAATAATCAAGACAGTGGACAGTGGGGCGAACCGATTCCGAAGAAGGCAAAGGCAATTCCATCGGTAGGAAAGGTTATGACAACAATTCTTTAGAATGTCAAAGGCATTATTTTTATAGACTATCTTGTTAAAGGAAAATCTATTAATTCTAAGTATAACGCCAACTTACTTAACCAGTTAAAGCAAAATATTCACAAGAAATGTCCCGGTTTAGCAAAAAGGAATAGTATATTACATACCCAGGTGGAAAGTGTTTCATTTCTGTCGAGAGATGCGTTACATATTATACTTCTCGAGACAAAAATGAAACTTTCCACCGAGGTTTGTATACTATTTTATTTACAACCACTTTATTCATTTCCTATTATTTTAAATTGAAATTATTAAAAATTTTATTAGGCGGCCGTGCTTCGCAATTTGTATCGTTGTTATGGTAACGGGTTGTCAAAGTGTCAATACATACAGTGTAAGATAGACGCTTTAAATTTGAATAGTAATTTGTTTTAATTTTGCAAATCCAAAAAAAAATGTTATCAGATGAGGAATTTGAGTTTGCTGCTACTCCACCAGAAATTCGAGAATATTATTATTATTATTAGAATGCGCATGTTCGTGTGTCACTATACCATTTTAAAATATCAATATTCAATGAAATTACAATAAAAAATTTACTTTCCAACCGGATGGAAAGTGAGCACGTTCCACCCGGGTGGAAAGTAGAAGTCAAAAAACGTCAACTTTCCACCTTTCAAAGATAGGTCAAATGTCATTATTACATGCATGGTGATAAAAAAATTCTTTTCCACCAGCACAATGCAAATCTCTAACTAATTTTGCTGACTTTTTAAATGTAAAAACATTTTTCTTTTGGTGGTTAATTGTTTTTTGTTAAAATTAACGACTAAAGAAACGTTAAAATAAATTTATCCTAAACAATAATAAATGTTTTACTATAAAATTTTCCACTTTTGGTGTATCGAATTTTAAGACGAAGGAATTTTAGAAAGTTTGTGCAGTTTTGAGGTTAGATCCGAGTGGTGCTATATAACTTAAAAACTAGGAGATTCCGAAAAAATTTGACTTCGATTCCTGCTAAATCGGCCGTCGGCCTGATAAGTAAAAAGTTACCTTAACTAAACAAACAGCTAGAAATAAACTACCTATCTTATACAAATATTAATAAACACACAAACAACAGGTTGACAGGGATAAACATTAATTTCTAGGAACTGTTTTCATAAATTAACAAACACAGTTATCACGAAATACAATTAGTCAATGAAGTATGTCTTTGAAGATAAATCAAGGATTAAATTATTTATTTTTCATTTCATTTATTTTAGATGAATTAACATATTTAATTTATTGTTTAAAATGATTCATTCACAAATAATTAATTCACTAACCAAATTTAATTTCAGGCAAGTCCGGTTCTTGTTTTACTTGTTTAATTTTTTTCATATGTCGGCGTCAATCATTGAAATCCGTCATTTCATGAAATCACTTGTCAGTAGATGTATTACCTGCAAGAAGAATTCCAGCCTATTTTTAGGTTAGTTTGTTAGTCAAATAAGATTTTTACGCTGTTTGCCGGCAATACATGTACTAACTAGTCATTTCAGGGAATGGCAGATTTCAGTGTTTGACGCTAACATATAAGTGTTCGAGACATACGGGGGAAGTTCAAATAATATGTCCAGTTTTTATTGTTAGAACCAAACGAATAGCCCTACTCGCAATTCCTTTTTAAATTCTTGTCATAGTCACCTATACGGCCAAGTGATGATCGCGTTGTTAAATTAGAATTGAAGTAACAACGGTTAGAATGCTTAACAAACGTCATTGTCAGTGTATTAATGATTTTAGTGGGCAACCTGTCAAAATCGACTTTTGTTAACATTCAAAACCGTGTAACTTTAGAATTGTTAAGTTAACAACGGTTTAGAATGTTTAACAAAATGTCAGATTTTGACAGGTTGCCTACTAAAATCATTAAATAACACTGACAATGACGTTTTGTTAAACATTCTAAACCGTTGTTAACTTTTGACAATTGCTAAGTCCATTGCTAAATTTAACTCGGCCGATAGGGTGATATAATGGTCAAATATTTGCGGCACGCAAGGCATCCGTAAATGCACACTTACAACAACCATGGGCGCCCGTAGGGGGAAGGGGCAGGAAGGGCCTTGCCACCCCCTGTGGTTTTGATATTTTGTACATTCTTTTCACAATACTTGGTCTTGTTTTTAAAATTTTAATACTTTTATTTTAAAATAAAAACTGCATACAAAGTTCAAAATTATGGAGATATTATTATACGCAAATACAATACACGCCAATTGAGCACAACTGGCAAGTTTTTTTATTTTGCCCCCCTAAAAAAATCCTGCGGGCGTTCATGACAACAACACAAACCAGCATCGAACATGACATTATTCTTTACAATAAAATAATATCTGTCCTTAAAATAGCATCAAGGCAATCATCCATGTCCATCTGCATTACAGAAAAGTTTGCAGAAAATGGGTGCCCAGATTGTTGGCTATGGAACAAAAATAGTGACATGTTGGAGACTTCAGCTTCTCAGACAACACTGAAATGAAGGTCGTGCATTTTTAAATTTCTCATTTATCTACGACGAAGCCTGAGTTCACGAAACCTCGCAAAAAACCAAAAAAAGGAAAAGATGTGTTTTTTGACCGTTTTTCGAAAGAACCACGTACCATTAATGTCCCCTAAAATTCTGATTCCTTTAGTTAAAAAGTTAAACCTGCATTTTGTTCAAAAGGGAGAAACTCAAGAGTATCATTCTGCTACAGAGTAACGCCCGCCCGATTCAAACGTTAGGATATTATTTCACATCCATCTTACAGTTGGGATTTGTTACCATCTGATTTCCATTTCTTTAGACCACTAACAGAGGCATTGGGCGGCCCAAAATTGCAAAACAATAATAATGTTGTCTCAGTTGCGGATTTACACATTTGCTGCCATTTTTCCGCTCCTACCGACCTCTACAATTCGATACCCTAGTTCACAATCATATTATTAACAATTTTGTGACTATGCAAATTACAAAAAAATATATTTAAATGGTGAAACATATTACATGTTGAATTGCTTGTGTGGAACTAATAACATTTAGGTACATATAAATGTAAATCTGTATTAATTTCTGTAAAACATAAAACAAAATTTTGGCCCCAGATTTGCCGACCTGGGCTACAGCTTATTCAGTCTTCTGGTAAATTCGCCACTGTCTTGCCGAGTTTATACGTGAGAGGTTTCTGTCCCAACCAAAAACATTTTATAAATGCCATATGAAACTTCCACAATGGAAAAAAATGCATAGAATAAGTGAGTGAATAAATAAAAGAATAATGTAAAAATCCTATACTTATTGCCATTAATAAAAAGTTACAGCCAAATTCTGCTTTACACTTAAACCCTCCTAATAAAAATGGTACAGCCCCGAGTAACTTTATAAGAATCACCCGGTATACAGAAAATTAAAAAATAAAAAGGGAATTTTTTTTTTTTTTTGTCTGTCCCCAATCCAACAATATTAATAAGTTTTGATATTGATCTATTTATCACACCCACAATCTTTATGAATTATAAGTAAAGTTAAATCACTTATTAGTACAATTACATATTAATGTATTCATGTATTAATTCCAAGTACAATAAATGTTCCAAACACTTCAAAGAATCAATAACTACAATTTAATCACGTTGTTCAATTTACTAAAATAAAATAAAAAGAAATATTGTGTTTATTTATAACTGGCTATGTCTAGCATTACATATTTATTTATTTTATTTATTTAGTCTTGTTTGCAGATCTTTTAGAAAATATATAGAACATGTTATAATAAAAGTAAAATAATAAACACAAATTGTAAAATAAAATTTTAAATACTACAAAAAACGCCCAAAACAAAGCAAAAAAAATTAAGCAAAAATTTAAATTTTTTTTAGTTGTTTTTTTGGTGTTAATTTTTTTTTTTAAAAAAAAAAAATGGGAATTTTTCCAGTTTTTCGTCATAAAAAAAACTTTCCCCAATTTAGCAATTTCTAGTGATTTGTTTCATATTCTTTTTAAAGGGGCAAATTTTTTTTTTTTAAAATCTTTTTTTTTTATTTTTCAAATTTTTTTTTTAATTTTTTTTTTTTAAATTAAAAAATTTAAAAAATATATATATATATATATATATATATATATATATATATATATATATATATATATATATATATATATATATATATATATATATATATATATATATATATATATATATTTAATTTTTTTTTTATGATGTGCTTTAAAAATAAAAAAATTTGACAACTAAAAAAATTAATCATGTTGTTTTTAAAACCCAAAAAAATTGGGCAACACATCTAAACAATTAACCTAATTTTAAATATATTTTAACCCATGCTCCTTTTTTTCTTTGGGGTTAATTTATATTGTAAAAAAAAAATTAAGGTTCTCCCTTTTTAAAAATTTAAAATATTTTAAATTTTCCCAGTGCTTAAAAATTATCCGGGTTTTTTTTTTCCCCGGGGTATTTAGGAAAAAAAATTTCTAGAATGAAAAATGGGGGGATTATACTATTAAAAACGTTTTTTTTTTATACAATTTTTAATGGGAAAATTTATACATGAGTGGAATATTCATTAAAATAGCAGGACATCTGCAAGAAAAATTGCGTCTTTCATATTATTTTTGCATAAAAGAAAAACTGCAAGGTGTTTTTTCAAAGATTTCTTGCGCGAATATAAAATTTTTCCTGTTGCTATTTTTCGATTTACGCACACGCACTTTTTGGCTTTTACAAATTGCTGCAATTTTTCTTTCATCCAAGAAAAATACGGCGGGCGCTGTTTTTCTTGCAGCTGCTTTATTGTTTTGGTAAATATTTTAACAGTATCTAATTTACCGAACCTAAAAAAGCCTTAAGAGTTGGTATATGTATAATTAACAACTAAAGAGACGGCAGAAAAAACGATACAAGTCCATTTTTGGGCTGAAATAAGTGTAAATATAAATTTTGGTAAGTCGGAATTATTGGTACCTATACTTTACAGCAAAAAAACTCTTACCATGAATCTTGGATTTATCAACTTGTCGTTGACGTTGGCGCTGGCCTTTATATTGCTCAATTTATAAACTTGATGTTGACATTCCTTAAGATACCTTTTTATTTATTATTTATTGCCCACCTTAAAAAGAAAAGACCTCACCAGCAGATATTGGTTTTTCGCGGGGGCATACTTTTTTTTATTTTTTTGGGCTATAATTTTTAGTAACTCATTAAAAGTTTTACTCAATATTCCAAGATAATTAAAATATTTGTCTGGATCATATAGTCGCATTTCTAATATTTTCCGATTTTTTACAATAAAATATCTTAAACCCAATTATTTTGCTTCTTTGCTTGATTTGCTTTTGAGTTGAACTGGTTTTAGATTATAATTATTTATTTTCTAGTACAAATTGCAGTTACCCCAACCAAATAAATAAAGTCAAGTTAGAAAACCAAAAAGAAACGTCCGATATCGTACAAAAGTTAAAATGAATTTAACTCTATCCGACGTTGGGTAAAATGTTAAAATATTCGGATGAAAATTGGCGCCAAAAAGCTCTGACCAATGAAAATACTTTCGGGTGATCGGATCGTCGGAAATCGGACGCATGAGAATCCGGCTTTATTCTCGAAATATATTAATGTCAATGTAATTTTTAAAAAAAAAATGTTAAAAAAAAAAAAGAAAGCAAAAAAACAGGCACTACAGAAAAAAAAACCATATAAATTAAATAGTATGTAAAAACTTTTTCAAAAAATTTACTGTACAAAGTTTGGATTTCAGTAAGGGAGTTTTCTGGTTTGGAAATTTCATACTATCGATTTTTTTTTAATTGCTTTTAAATACCTTATAATATGAAGAATATATGGGTAAAGCCGTTTTGCCCAGAAACCCTTTCTTAAGGTTTGTGTACATTAGCAATAATATTGCGACATTTATTGGGAGAGTGGATGTCTGCGCCTGTGTAAACATGACTGAAACCAAAGTTGCTAGACCACTTTTGTTCTCTCTTTGTGATCTCAGCAAGTAAAAACGTTGTTAATGTAAACATCTTGCTAGGTGCGTTCTGAGAGAGACATCTTAATTCAAGACGTGTTGGAAAGTTTTCGCGAGAGCACAAACTACCACAGGAAGTTAACGATCAATTTTATCAACTAGAAAGTCAACATTAATAATAATTAACTGGTCGATCATTTATAATCAGTTTCCCACGGTCAAAGATTGTTGTGAGAATAGAGCTTTTATCTGCTTACCTGTTGCTAAAAGATAGTCAAAATCAGTCTTTGACATTCGCAAGAAATTGTCAAGTTGGGAAGGGTCTTCTATTCTTAATTCGGACAATAATGTTTCGTTAATTTTAAGATTATACCTTCTTTATATCCATTTTCTTGCCCATATTCTCTTTTTTTCTTTAGTTTTCTTTTTAGTAAACTTAACACTGTATATGCAGCGGCATATCTAGTTTGTTGGGCAGACATTCTCCATAAAAAAATCCTCCAATACCCTCACGATCACGAGCGCGATTTAATACACTTTTGTACATATAAAGCAAGAGTTACAATATCAGTGTAAACATACAAGACATATTTTTCGCAAAAAATACCCGACATTCTCTCTCGAAAGCACTTGCTGACATAATTTGAGAGAAAAAAACGCCGTGGTGTAAACAGTCGTGCAAGTTTATGTAGCAATAAATGTCGCAATATTATTGCTTATGTACACGAACCTTTATAGTCAAAATACACAATCATCGGACTAGTCGTCCCGTATAATCAAGCGCCGTTTCCAAAACTTTAAACGCGATTTCCCAAAACTCACATTTTTTTGCTGGGTGCATGGATTGCTGGAAAATTACTGGACTAATTTTGATGCCGCTTTGCCATTTTGTAGAGAATTGAACCGGCTATGGTTGCAACCTTGAAAGTTAAAATCGCTTCAAAATTTTGTATTTTACATATGTTTAAATACAAAAAAGTGGGTTTTTCAAACTTTTTTTTCAAATGGCCGCCATTTTGTGAAAAATTGACGATTTTACTTTTTCTAGGTTCCGACCATAGCTACACTCATATATTTTAATAATTTTTTGGTCTCGTCTGCTCTAGACCTCCCAGTTACCAGAACCAGATGCGCCCCTACCCGAGCACGGCCTGCCTGACCTTCTTAAAACGAACATAACACTGTTTTTTTGGAAGATTATCAAAAAATATATATTAATTAATTTTAAATTTAGCTTGCTGCCATATAAATTTAATTCTTCTCGAACGTTCTTTAATTTCATCTGTATAAGTTTGAAATATAAAAAACGCTTTATCTCAATTTACCCATTTTGCGGCATTCATAATTTTTTCCTTCTGACTCTTTAACTAAAAAATTAATTTGTGCATTCATTTTATACCTAAGAATTTTTAGAAATAATTAAAAGGGTTGTCTAAAAATTTTAATAAGTTATTGTGAAAACAAAATACCTTTAGAAAAGCAGTTTTTTAAGGGCCTCATCTTCCTTACTTACCTTCAAATCTCTATGTATAATCGGCGTTTTACAATGATGCAACCTAGAAACTGCTTCGCATATATCACAGAAAATCGTTAAAACTTCCGTCTCACTAAAATTTGGTTTTCCCCTAGCTTTCATAAGACCAAATACATTTTCGGCACAGTAAGGCATCAACAGTAGCACTTCGTACACTCCGCCGCCAGTCGCTACCAGGCTTGAATCCACATAGCCTATGATATTTTTGTGTCCATTAAGACTACTCTACAAGACAAAAAAAAAAGATAACTATAAAGTCTGGAAAGTAGTTTTTTTGGCGAATAGACAAGAATCTGAAGGCAAAAAAACAAAAAAGAATACAGATGCATCAGTCCAATCAATATATTATTGTTTTCTCGTTATGGATATTTGTCAACACTGTTTAAAACTGGCAACAGCGCAGTGAGGACAAAGCTTCTTGAGTAGACCCCATTAAAGTGTCATTTAAGAAGCGAATGTACAGGGTGTCCCAAATTCGAGGCTTATCATTGGGATCTTGGAAACTTGAAGAGATACGAAATCGGTTAAATTTGATGCTGATGAAAATGTCACCTTAAAAGTTTAAACATTTCGAAAACTTTGGAAAAATTCGAATATTCGCGATTTCATTATAATTTTTTTATGACTCTCTTTGACTATATATAACAAAATAAATTTCACATCTTATTGCCACTTTTTTGTCCTACAAGACAGTGTTATTAAATTTACACACCGACGTTTCGTCTTTGACCTACCATCATCATTTTTTTTTTAATACAGGCCTGGAAATAGATTTTTGGTAGGATCTTACCAAGAAATTATTAAAATGATTTTTTTAAAAAAGCGCGATACAATATTGGTTTTGGGAGCTCAGAAGGTCTTAAAATACATAATAAAAAATCCAGGGTCGTATTATAAAAAACAAAGTTGATGATGGCAGCCCAAAGACGAAACGTCGGTGTGTAAATCTAACAACACTGTTTTGTAGAACAAAAAAAAATAGCAATGAGAAAGTCTTCGGAACCATTTAAAATTTTTAAATTTTTAAGGTGGCATTGTGATCAGCATCAAATTGCGCAACTTTGCCTTCATTTAACTGATCTTTTTAAGTTTCCGAGATCCTAATGATGAGACACTCTGTACAACTTACTAATATCAATGTACCAAAATATTTTTGCAAAGGGAAATTAATAATAAGCTAATATATATATATATATATATATATATATATATATATATATATATATATATATATATATATATATATATATATATATATATATTTTATATATATATATATATATATTTTTATATTTTTATATTTTTATATTTTTATATTTTTATATATATATATATATATATATATATATATATATATATATATATATATATATATATATATATATATATATATATTTTTTAAATAAAAATATTTTTTTAAAAATTTTTTTTTTTTTTTTGCAGTTTAAAAAAATATTGAGATAAATTTCAAAAAGGTTCATCTACAAAAATTTTTAATTGACGCTCATCGTTTTAAAGGTTGTGCTTGACGTCAGTTAGCTTGTGTACCCTGTGGTTAACCCTACTTTTTTATCTACCTCTTTTGCTCTTATCTCGTAAGAGCCGAAATATTGTGTCGGTGGGTGATAGAATGATCAATGATTAGAACATTGTGTCTGTATTCTTAAAAATCCTCATTCAATCCTTAGTTTGCATACAGGCAAGAATTCTGGTAAAATTTATGGAGATAATTTTCCTACGATTTTTGGTTAATAAAATAATTTGTTTTATTTTAAAAAATTTTTTATAATGCTAGAATTTATGTGATACCTGAAAAAGTTTTTAAAAAAAAAAAAGATGTTCTTTCAATTATGCCAGGTTAAGGTTGATACAAGGAAATTGTCATTTTTGGATATTGTACCAGTTGGTTGATTTTTAGTTTTATATTTATGAAAAAAGTTAAATAAGAAAGATCAAAATGGAGAAAGTGATGTAGAAAAAAACGGAAAGCGGTACATTAGTACATATTTAGAGTTCCAGGAAAGTGTAAAGTTTTCAAAATAAAATTAAAAAAGTAATAGAGACATACAGCACAACGCTAAAAACATACTTGTTGTTTTAGAAAATACAGCCATACACAAGAGGGTGCTGGCAGTTAAAGAAAAAAAAAAGATACCTTCATACAAGCTTAATGAATTTGACCCTTATGCTTATGAACTTGCAGATCGACCTAAAAAGTACTTTAAAAAAGTGTTATTTCAAATATGGGAGAATAAAGCTACACAGATACCTTGTAACGGTTTAATTTTGTCGATGCTATGTTAGGGAATGGCTGGTAAATGGAAATGGTCTACAGCTTTAAAATTTTTTTTTTTTTTAATATTGGTAATTATTTGGGGATTACAGTGCTGGCCGTTTTTTTTTTTTTAACTGCTGCAGCCAGCCTGGGCCTTTTGATGGCGGGTTGAAACAACATTGGGAATTTTTTACTGCAATATCGTGGTCATCCGATGGGTTTTTAATTTTAAAACCCTCCATATCTTTCAAAGGCTCCAGTTTTGTTGTTGTGTGAATATTTTGGAAAAATTTAAAGGTGAAATTTGCAAAGATGGTCCCCAAAAAACGGGGTTATTAGATTTTATTCAAGCCCTTTCGAGGGCCCCATTTAACCTAAGTAAGTTTACTTAATTTTTTTTTTTTATCTGTTAACACTCATATTGATTGGTTTTTATAATATTATTTTTGATTACTTTAAAAATTCCTCGTTTTATCAAAATTTTTTAATGTTGGGAAAGTATTCTGAAATAAGGGCTATTATTCTCAATACATTTGTGTTTTTTTCTCAGACGAAGGAAAATTATAACATTTATTTTAGTTTTTTTTAAAAACTTACAGGCACTTTTTTTTGTTTTACATTGCGGAAATATAAATTTGGTCTGTCGGCCTTTTTTTTTAATATTTTTTTTTTTTTTAATGTTATAAATTCTTTTTTTGGGGAATTTCTTTTAACATTTTTTTGGGGTTTAAATTTACAGTTGATAATTAGTTTTTCTCTTGATTGTCTGTTTTAAAGCCTGAATTTTTTTTAAATTTTGAAATGTATCATTATTGTTCCGTACTTTCTTTGCTTAAAGTTAAGAATACATAAAGGTAACTTTTTAAAATGTTGTTGGAAAATTTTTCCCCAATAAAGACATAACAAAAAAAAAAAATATAAAAAAATTTGGTTTTTTGGTTAAAAAAAATAATTTAAAAATTTTAAATATATTAAGGGGAAATACTCTTTATTTATTAAAAGAAATTTTATGAGTATTTATTTATTATTTATTAAAATACCTAAAAAAAATCAGATTTGTTTTCTTTGGGTAATTTCTCAAAAAAAAGTTTGTTTAATTATGTCCCTTTTTGCCGACGTGTCATTATAAATACTACGTTACCTTATACTAAATTCTTTTTGTACCTTTTTTTTTTATTTGATTAGCCATGTATAAATTTCAAACTTTGGTTGTTTTTTTAAACTGTGCTGTGCTTGGCAAGGAATGTTGGTTTATTGTTAAATTCTAATGTTAATTTTTTTTAAATTTTAATGTTTAAGGTTTAATTAAATTATTATTATGCTCTTTTTTAAGATTAGGGGTTTTGTGTATATCGATTACGTATTTTAATTATTTATTAATTCTAGTACTTAAAGTTTTTTTTTTTTTGGGTTTTCGTGTTATTTTGTTGACAAAAAATTCTTTTGTAATTTCATTAATAAAAATTTGGAGGCAGGGGGTGCATTAATAAAATTTCCCCTTTTAATTTTATATAATCATAAATCAAGATCGGTTTTCAAGAGAGTTTTTTTTGGAGTTTTTTGGTTTTTTAAACATCAGTGATGTATGATTTGATTTTTACCAAGAATGCGCAGAAACAGCTATGTCATTGGGGAACCAATAATATTTTATTTTTAATGTCTTAAATTAATTTGTGGAAACAATTTTATTTATTTTTGGTATGTTTTCAACGACAATAGCACGAAGGGCCGTTGTTTGAATAGTTGTATTTAATTGATTGATTTATTGATTCTTATTTTAGGACTTGTATTATTGAATAGCCCTTTCCTTTGGGGCCCTTTTTTTGCATTTTTTTTTTTTAAAATTTGAACCCCCCCTTTTTTAAAATTTTTTTTTTTTTTAAATTTTTTAAGGCCCCCCAGCCTTCCTTTTTTTTTTTTTTTTTTAATTTTTTTTAAATTTTTTTTTGTTTTTTTTTTAAATTTATTTTAAAAAGGGCCCTTTGGGGGTTTCCTTTTTTTTTTTTTTGTTTTTTTTCCTTTTTGGAAAAAAAAATTTTTAATTTTTTTTAAAAAAATTTAAAAAAAAAAGGGCCTTTTAAAAAAAAAAAAAAAAAAAAAAAAAAAAAAAAAAAAAAAAAAAAAAAAAAAAAAAAAAAAAAAAAAAAAAAAAAAAAAAAAAAAAAAAAAAAAAAAAAAAAAAAAAAAAAAAAAAAAAAAAAATTTTTTTTTTTTTTTTTTTTTTTTTTTTTTTTTTTTTTTTTTTTTTTTTTTTTTTTTTTTTTTTTTTTTTTTTTTTTTTTTTTTTTTTTTTTTTTTTTTTTTTTTTTTTTTTTTTTTTTTTTTTTTTTTTTTTTTTTTTTTTTATTGTTAAAATTTTAATCCCTACCATGTTTGTAGGGCCTCCAAATTGTTTAATTCCAAATTTGGATATTTTACCATTTTACGTTCAAACTGACGTCCAAACTCAAGTAACCCCAAACTTAAGTATAACTCCAAATTCAACTTTAACTTGTGATTTGCCTCAAATTTTACTCTGGGGTTGAGTCCAGACTCTGCAGACCACCCTTACCTGCCGTCAGGAAACAGGCAACCTTTTATTAATTTATTTATTTAACAATTACTAATCCTAATTTATGTAACTTGAAAACTTAAACCCTTTTTTCAATTTATGAAATTTAAAACGTCAAGAAATTATTTCAAAATAAATGTAATTTGTTTTTAATCTTTTTGAGTTTTATTTAGCTCACCTGATACCAGAATAATTTGTATTATTATATTATTATTATTTATTTATTTATTTTTTTTTCTCTTTAATGAGTATTGACCAAGTCAGTTTTTTTTTTAATGCTTATATGCTAACTTTTTTTGTTTTGTCGTGCACTGGTGTGTGATCGCCCAAGCAAGCTCCTATAACATCTAGGGGACTTCCAGTTTGTAGTCCGTAAGAAAACTGGTGGCGCCATAACGAACTCACTATTCCTCACCCTGAGCTGCGGGTAGGTTTGCACGCACACCTACAGCTTGCTTTGGCGTGAAGCTAACCTGTGCACAGGATAAATTTCATATTAATTTTCTTACTTTTCCTTTTTGAGCAATTGGTGTGACTCATCATAGTCACACCAGTTTTTATATAAACACTGCTTTTAAAAAAAGTGCGTGGCAACCTTTATTAAATAATATAAAAACACATTCTTTAATATTGCGTTTTTTTTTCAGTGTTTTGGCTCAAATACTAGAAGTATTCCTGTTCATTATGTGAATATTATCAAATGCATGTTGACATATTTTTTATCTATGCCATTCTGTGTTCTAAATGTATGTCTGATACTCTTTTATGACTATATGGCTAATGGCTGCAAGCTTTCATCTATATAAAATTTATTATATTAGCAGGGGAATTTATAAATAACATTCTTTGTATTTCCATTCATATTAAATGGTTTTGTTTTTGTTACTTGAGATCTAATAGTGTTTGGTGTTTTTAAATGGAGTAGGAATAGTAAATTTATTGCCTATTTTTCAAATTTTATCTAATTAGCCAGGAATATGTGACAAAAACAGATTCACAATAGATCTACTACAAACAATTATTTAAAAAATAATAAAGATAAACATTCTGGACTAAAATATTATTTAAAATAATAAAGGACATATCTCCAAAGCATTATCAGTTTAATAAATATATAATAAATAATAAATATATGTGTATTGTTTATTTATTTGTATATAACTTCTTAAAAAAAAATTAAACAAATAAATAAATTCGTCTCCAATTTGCACAAGCTCTATAAGAAATTATTAGTACCTACTACTACTACATGACATGAACTTACAGTAATTTGTATTTCTCGCTTCGCAACATTAAGATCCTGCTCGTTGTTGACATACATGCGCTTAAGTGCATATCTGGTTCCATTATTACCCCTTACAAGATATACAATTGCAAACCCTCCTAGAAAAAAACATAAAATAATCAGAACATATATTAAATATTGATTATCAAAAACAGTCCTTCACACCATTTTGTTTCCATAAAACGACTAAAAGAATGGGTTGTGTTTCAAGTATCTTTTAAAACTGTAAATAGTCATATTGATACCCCTTTTTCCTGAATCTTATTAACTTTAATGCTTAAAAAAGGGGCAACTAAAGATAATAATATGACTTATAAAATTATCAAATAACAAATTATAAAATGTCAGGTTCGTGAAGTTGGAAACGTTTTTTTTGCAACAAAAAAAAATTAAAAAAACGGCCTGATTCCGAAGTAAATTAATCATTATGCACTTTAAAACTGTAAAAAGTTGATAAACATCCGGGAAACACCAAAACCGCCCCTTTTGAACCTTCAAATACCGGTCTGAAATTTTGGTACGTTCGTCTTGAAGTCATAAATAAGCTGAAGAAAAATATTTGGATCAGTGCTACCCTTGGAACCACTCCTTTTCAACCCTCAAATACGTCCGAGAGCCAAAAAAAGTTCAAAATAAATTGATCCAACCCTCATACCAGTTTAAAATTTTTGGACGTCGGATCATTCTGGAGTCATAAAAAAGCCATATAAAAATAATTAAACCTGTACAACTCTTGGAACCACCCCTTCTTAACCCTTAAGTACCTCTGTGGGCCAAAAAAAAATTCATAATCGATCCAACTCTCATACCCATCTGAAATTTTTGAACGATCGTCCTAAAGTCATAAAAAGCCAAATAAAAATAATTGCACCGGTACAACTGTTGGAACCACCCGTTCTCAACCCTTAAGTACCTGGGCCAAAAAAAATTCAAAATGAATTGATCCAATTTTCATACCGGTCTAAAATTTTTAAACAATCGTCCTACAGTCCTAAAAAAGCCATATAAAATTAATTGGACCGGTAGAACCCTTGGATCCACCCCTTCTCAACCCTCAAAATAAATCGATATAACTTTCATACCGGTTGAACTTCTTGTATGTTCGTCTTGAAGTCATAAAAAAGCAGGAGAAAAATTATGGACTGGTACTACCCTTGAATCCACCCCCTCTCAACCCTTAAGTACCTCCAGGGCTGAAAAGAATTCAAAATTAATTGATCCAACTCTTGAGTCTCTTAAAATTTTTCGGACATATCTGATGGTTGAAAAGGGATGGTTTCAAGGTTAGTACAGCACCAGTTATTTTTTTCCAGCTTTTTTATGACTTTAGGACGAACGTCCAAAAATGTCAGACCAGTATGAGAGTTAGATCGATTATTTTTGCATTTTTTTCGGCGATCTATCGTATTTGAAGGTTTATGGTGTATCCCGGTTGTTTATCAATTTTTCATAGTTTTTAAGTGCCCAATAATTAATTTGCTTCGGTTTCAGGTCGTTTTTTAAATTTTTCTTTGCAAAAAAAAAATGTTTCCAATTTCCATGTCCTTGTCACTAACTAGAAGTACAAAAAGGTTTTTCAGAGAGTTCCAATGAAATGTTTTTTCCATCCAGAGTAACTTAAAACTAAGTTAAGAGAATGAGGAAGGGATAATTGCTTAGAAGTGTGGAGCCCCATTTACACTGCGTCAAAAAAGTTTTTCACTCTCTGGAGACCATTTCTAATCATAACAATAGTAAATTTATGATGGGAAAAGATATTTTTAATAATCATTTATTTGTTTTTTTTTTCCTCTAATACTCGAAATAAGCACTTTCTATCTTTAGGCGGTTAAAAAATTCTGGTCAGCCCAAAAGCCATTTTTTGTGTGTTAACACTTTCCTGTAGAATAGTCTCTAGGGGGTAAAAAATTGATCAGATTTTGTCTGAACCCCACTTCTAAGTGCATACAAAGACAAAGGAAATTTTAATTATTCAATTGAATGGGGTATATTAAACAAGTCTGCAAAAATACAATAAAACTGCAATAAAGCCAATTTTCAGTCCAGTGACAAAAAAGAATCCTCTTAAATGAGTTTAACAGCAATAAATTAAATTTTATGAACTTTTCAATAATTCAGTTTGTAGTCTCGGATACACAATAAAATAATGGACAAAACTTTCTCACTACTTCTAAAGGCGATCTGTTTTCTAGCCGAACTAAACCAAAAATTACTTTTAATAATTTTTTTTGCACCCTTTACTGATCAATTGTATAGTTAAGTACTAGCTGGATCAATAAATCATTTTAAGTAAGTATGACAGCTATTTAATTTTAAAGTACCTACCCAATTCTGTGAGAAGTTTCATTACTTAAAAAGAATTATTCTTCTATCAGTTCCCAATTAAATTGAAATAATTTAAAACATAATTTCAAGAAAGTACACATTTAGTAATCTTCCATGTCATCATATTAAATACTTGGTTTATGATCATGGAAAAAAAATGTTTTAAAAGCTATTTTTACAAAATGTGATAAATAGGCCATAAACATGGAGCTATATCAAACAGTTGCTTTATTTTTTCTATTATAGCAATGATAGACAAGCAAGTATGCAAATAATTAATTTAAAATTCAGAACTCAATTTAGAAAAATACTGGTTTAAAGTGATTTTAAGACTATTATTACAGATTGTTTATTGTCAATATTTCATTTGCCAAAAAAACAGTTAGTACTGCTCCTACAGAGGCTTTCTATAAAAGTATTCGAAAATGTATTTTTGTAAAAAATTATACCCAAAAAATCTTTTAAGTTAGTGATTGTTTTTTTAGTAAAATTTACATAAGGAAGAATAGTTACATAAATATCTTTTATATTTATTTTATACAAAAATACATCCCCTATAAGTACAATGCTCACTGTTACTTTTTTGCTAAATTTGGTACTACTTGATTGAAACTACAAACCAAAAAATTACAAAAAAAAATCTATTTAAGTTGTGCAACTCTCTTTACTGTGTGATAATATACCAAACAACACACACAGAAAATTGATCTCTTTGCCGGCTTTATTAATGTGTGAAGTTATCTAACATACTTGTCAGAGCTACAAGTACTTAACCCATTTTATCCACCCCCTTTTCTACTAATTACAGTTGAACACATTTATTTACCTTCTGCAAGTACATCTTCCACTGTGACTGTTTGCCTTCCAACTGTAAAAACTTTTCCGACAAACGTGTTGATTTCTTTCGAAGTATTATCGATATTTTTCTCAATTTTCGAGAATAATTTCTTCATATTGTTGGGTAAAAGAAAAACAGAGTCATTTAATATTAGCCAGCAGAATGGGTTACCACTGTCTCACTGAAATTTCTTTGGAGTGCTAATCATTTTTTGGCCAGAACTCAAGTATTTAATTGGGAAAATTAACTATTTTTAATTAAATAAATTTTTCCGCATTAAAGAAGTGACGTTTCGCTACGATTTAACGATACGACAAATGACAAGTTCGATGACAGACTGGATTTCTCTCCCACCTATTTTTTATTAAAGGTCCTTGTTCTGTAGCAACAGCACTCATATTTTTTTTTGTAACAACAGCTTAATAGCGCAATTTAGGTCACACATACTGGTTGACTTACACCTTCGAGCATACACCTTCTAAAGGCAGCTTTACCGTTCGACAGTACAATCAATCGTGCGAGAGAGAAAGAAGAATAAGTATTTACTGCCCTCTGCGTGCTGACTGGTCACCGGGGTATCTACATCGGTAATTTTTTACTTACGGGCCCACGGCGATTTTATTGAATTTTGATACGGGGCTTTTTGAGCAGGATAGATACTGAAGTCATTTTGTCGGACACTTTTAGTTTTTATGATATAACGCCCACTGGACCAACTCAAATGTACAAACTTTCCTAATTCCTCCTTCTTAAAACTGATTACAGCCAATTGAAGATTTTTATGAAAATATACCTATTATTTTATAAGATAAATTTGATTTCACCTTCATTTAACAAATATTTTTAATAAAATAGCACAACAAAATTTTATTTTTACTTTTAAAAATGTCAACAAAATTGTCTAGTGATTTTTTTAGACAGTTTTGTTGGTACGCCTTACGCCAGGCAACCAAGAAACAATTGAATGGCTTCTTTCAAATTTAAATCCCGAAAATAAAAATAATTTAAATTTATAAAGTAGGCCATTTAATTGTTTCATGAGTGTCTGGCGTACCAACATAAAACTTCAAATCACTAGACAATTTTGTTGACATTTTAAAAAGTAAAAATAATATTTTTGTTGTTCTTTTTTTATTAAAAATATTTGTTAAATAAAGGTGAAATTAAATTTATCTTATAAAATAATAAGTGTATTTCCATAAAATCTTCCATTTTGGCTGTAATTAGTTTTAAGAAGGAGGAATTTTAAAAAAGTTTGTACAGTTTTGAGGTTAGGTCCGAGTGGGGCGTTATAACTCAAAAACTAAAAGTGTCCGACAAAATTTGACTTCAGATTCGTGATCAGTTGTTTGCACTGCCAAGCGCAAGACTACCTCTAGAATGTGTATGCCTGAAGGTTTATATACACTTTTGCGAGTGCTTATTCAATTGGATATAAAGCACAAAACACGAAAGATGATCAAAATAAAGGATGTACTTCAATTTTGAACTTCGGACAAATATACAGACGTAGTAAACCACCGTCTTATTAGAATATACTACATCTGCAGTTTATTAGTCTTTTTATTGGTGAGAATACTCTAAAAAGCCAAATTGTTTGGCTTTTCCTTGTGTGTCTGCAGAAAACGTATATGCAACCTGTCGATTTGAAAGCCACAAAGCTTTTTCGAGAAACGAACGCTGTAGGCGAGGAAAACTGTTTTTACTTTCGAAGACCAAAGGGGAATTCACCCGGTCATTTAGTAGTGCCGTTAAAATGTGTTTTAACACTCTAGGGTGATTCCTAAGAATCTTCCCTAGACGTGGGAACGCTGTGATCAAGATTACATGATCCGCGGGATAGTGTGGGACTATCCCCGTACCTACCTCGTCGTTGTCCATTTGTGAACACTTGTTCGCATGGCCGAGCGGCAAAGCTGCTTCTATAGGTATATGCTTGAAGAATATTATCAAAAATTCATTGCTTGAATATGGATTGTATAGGTAAAGATCATCCTCTTTTATGGCTGTTTTGCTCAAAAAGCGGCTCTCACTAGGAGGCGCTGGTGAAGCTCAGGGAACAAATAATACCTTGACCGCAATAATAGGTTTGTTCTCACAGAAAATCTATAACAAGTTTGTGACAGTTTTCAAACCGACGTGAATGCGCATGTCCATTTCTGATCGGTTTCAAACCAGTTGTGTGAACAGTTGACTGATAAAAAAAAGTTATCAGCGGTTAACTTCAGGTTCGTTTTTGACATGAATTTTGTTTTGTTCGAAATGGATAACCATATAAATTATTTTTTTGTTAAATTGAGAAACAATCATTCCAAAAAAGTTTTTCGGCCTGATCCTTTGCTCTACAAGTCCGAGTCCGTTTCTGTAACGAAAAAGTCCGAATTATCCGAAAAATCATCAATCATTTTTTAATGTCTTATCTTTTAATACCAATAAATATAGATAGAAACAACAAAACCAAAGAACAACAAACAACACTACTAGCAGAGTTTTTTTAAATAAACTCTGCACTACTAGCAAAAAATAAGGTAAAAAAATATTTCTACTAAGTTCTGCGCATGCTTCCGATAATTTACTTGTAATGGATCCGCAAACTCTCCTGACAGTTTGAAAACCATCAGCAAAACCTGTGAGAACAACACCCAAGTGTTTTCAAACAATCCAAAAACTTTTGTGTGAACGCGGACAGTTGATTGCGCCGAATCCTGACAGTTTCTGACTTCTGTGAGAACAAACCCTATAGAGTGAAGCTTAAAAACGGCCCTCTGGAACACAACGCCATGGTAATTTACTGCAATTTGAGGGCCATTTTAGTAACACAAAGTGGGTCATCCTTACCTTTAGAATCCATGAGTTTGAATTACCACAAAAAAACGGACTTAAGAATTTTAATTTTTCTATAGTCTTAAACACAGGTCTTAAAGAAAAATATTAGTTGCACACTTACAATTAAGTAATTTTTGACGGAGACCACGCACATTATTTTTTTGCATAGAATCTTCAAAGAGGAGTACTTCAACAAATATTTGAAAAAAACCTATTAGAAATTTTGAAAAAAATAATTTATTAAATTGTACAATTAAACTAGAACATGGGTATAAATGTATATACATCAACAAATCTATTTACAACGGGCAGTAAGGGGATTTTCCTTCATCAGACGTTTCTTCTAGCAGCCTTTACCTTTGCCTGTTAAAATAAAAAACTAAATAAATGTGTGGACAAGAAAATCACCCAAAAGAAAACAACAATTTAATTAAAGGAAATAGTCTATTTTACAGATCACAGCACAGATTACAATAAGAAAAGGAGTTAGGTGGATTAAGTCCATGTAACAAAATGAGACATCCTCACAATTCTATCCTTTTTCAACCTGAACAAGCTATGTAGTGACAACCAGCTTTCCACAGACTTATTGTAGGTATCTCTTTAAAAACACTAAATTATGCCCTTACTGAGAAAGCATTTAACATTAATTTAGATTCTAAGTATTACATAACTTCAATCTTAATTTTATTATTCTTACGCTGGATTGTATTGTCCTATGTCTGATAATTTATCTCTATTATTCCACAATGCATAGAGAAGTGATACTCCTAATCCTACAGCACCTCCCATACCACATCTTTTGAGACCAGCTAAAAAATAAAAAAGTAAATCAATACAGGGTCCCATATAAAAATAGAGGAATCTTATCAATTATGGAAGTACAGAGGTTTGTTCCAACAAGCATCCGGTATCGTTTCGAAAACGTTTTTGAACCGTTTTTTGGTGCGCTTCGACGCAAGCGCGGACTTAAAATAGTTTCGTGACGGTACAAAAAGTAACAAACGTTGGATCGTTTTGGGGACTGTCAAATCAAAAGTTTTTGAATTTTTTGTTTTAAAATATAACCCTACTTTTCTACTTATTATTTTTGTAATCAAAGTTAGCAAATATCACTCATAATATCGTCACTCATCTTTAAAGATAATTAAATTTAATGATATGCTTAGGAGGTGTAAAAATTAATGCTTTTGAATAATTAAACAAGCGAATAAATAGAAAATGCTAAAGCACATTGCACGCTATTCGCTAAATAAAGTTAGGATTATGCAGAAAAATTAAATTAAGTTAAAGTCACACAAGAAAAGATAAACATTGTGTGATCAAATGGTTTTAATTATACACATAAATTAAAAATTAAGTTAAGCTAAGTTAAGTTAAAAAGATAACCAACTTTTAACTTTCTTAACTTATTCTAATTTTTTAACCTTATCATAAAATGAAATCAACGTTTCCTTTTTAAAATAATTAAACTCCCACACAATAACATCATAAAATAGGCTTGCAGAAACTCGTCTTTCCCATGCGTTATAAAATAATGTAACAAAATTATATTTTTTAGACAAATATTTATTTAAGAAGTTAACAAATTACCAGACAGCTACCAGAGAGTGCACCAATAAAATAGAAATCACGAAAACCCTATTAACAGTGATTTGCCCTACATATGCTAAATTGTATTGTTATTTTTAAAATGATCGGCATGTTTTCACACAAATGTCTTAATTTATATTTACTTAATTTTTGTTAACTTAACTTAACTTTTCTGCATAATCCTACCTTAACAGTAAACATATGAAGATGAAATATGAAACAATAAACATGAAACAGCTGTTAAAAATCAAAAATCCAGTGCCAAGATGCTCAATGCGCAAGTCAACCCAAACAGTTTTTAATTTAGGCCATGTATCGGAATTACCGTTCTGAAACCGTAACATAAACGATCCCAAGTTTTGTTGGTACACAAACAGGATCGTCCGATAACCGTCACGTCTCTGTTGCAACGCACTTTAATCACTGCGCATGAGCGTGATCGTTCGGTGACGGTTTTTCGACGTGCTGGAACAAACCTATGGTTTTTGTAAGAAAAATTTTTGAAATCAAAATTTTCATAAAAATTTGTAAAAAGATTTTTGGAAAAGGGTCATTAATCATTTCCAATTTTATTTTGACAGGTTAAACTATAAGGCGTGTTGTTAAATTCATCGATGAATCGTGCGCACTAATCGCTGTTTCATCAAACCGTTTTTAAATTAATTGATGGAAAAGCGCTAAAGAAAGATGGCCGTTGTTTTAGTAGTATATAGATAAGGATAAAACTAGCGGTAATTTATTGTGACGTCACAATAGATTTCAGCACTAAACCATCTGATGAATTTAACAACACGCCTATACATTTTATATGGTCATTATATAGTCATTCTAGCTGGACTTTACCACCAAACAGGACCAGATTTGTGACATTTCTTATATTTTAAAAGAAAAATGTGAAATAGTGCATCTTGTGTATTTTTTCCATATAACCTGAACAAATATTTAAGAAATGATACAACCTAACATTAAAATATTCTTCATTCATTGATTCGTTTTAAAAAGTGTACCATTTTTTCGATATATTTTAATAAAAAGGATTTCATATGTATGTATAAGAAATTTAAGACTAATTTAAATCACAATTTTTTTATATATAAATAAAAGCAATCTACACCATTGATTAAAAATGTTTTCATATTTTTTTTGGAATTACTTTTTTTGGGGGACTAAAATGAGGAATTGTATAGAAAAATCTTCATTTCTTAAGTTGTAATTATGAAAGTTTAGTAAAATCGTAATTTTTTAAGTTATAAATATTGGAGTTAATAATTAGGCTTTTGATTACCAAAATAAAAAATGGTAGTATTTTTGAAACATTATATGAAGGGTCAAGAGGGGGATGAACTAACTCATTCAGAAAGGCCATTTATAATAGAGAATAATTCCCAATGAAGTACTATAAAGGGAGCACTGATCGAGACGAGTAAATTCATTTCGAGAGGTGCTCCTGAGATCGCAAGCAGACAAAGGTGCGCTGACTGAAACGGGTGAATCTGTTTCGAAAGAAACAGATTCACCCGTGAACTCACAAGAGCCGGTTTTACGGGGAGAGACAAAAACATTCTCAACAAACAGGTGCTTGAAAAGAAGAGATCCCTGATTCCAATCAGAAGGCGGACAGAACCGCTTTTACGGGGAAAAGGATTCCCTGGCTTAAAACAGAAAACGGATAGAACCGTTTTTATAGGGAAAAGTGACAAAGGTGCGCTGGCCGAAGCGGGTAAATCCGTTTCGAAAGGTGTCCCTTAAGTCACAAGCAGACAGGGGTGCGCTGACCGAAGCGGGTAAATCCGCTTCGAAAGGTGCCCCTAAAGTCACGAGCACCGGTTTCACGGGGAGGGGTAAATCCATCCCCAACAAACAGGTGCTTGGGAAGGGCACTCATCCAGGAGCCCTGGACGTCTACTACAGGCCGGATATACGGCCTCAGTGGAACACTTGGTTTCTGTAACAAGGACCTGGTAGCTACCCACGTCACTATACCGGGAGAGGAGGGCATGACGAAATTAATCGTCTGCTCGTCAAACTTTCCAGGAGACAGGGACACCAGAGCACATAATTTGCTCGTGTCCGGTAGCAACATGACTAAGATTCCCAATCCTCGGCAATGACACATTGTTGCCAGGGGAGGTGAAAGAACTCTTTCCCAATTTGATCATTAGATTCATTAGAAGTCTGATCCTATTGGGAGAAATATAAAAAGGCGTGAGCCACAATAGACCGAGCAGTCGCAGTGGAGGTTGTAAAATCCACTCACTTTAAACCTAACCTAACCTAACTATAAAATAAAAAAGGCTCAAACGCACGACGCGAGATAAGCTGCAGAGTACCTGACGGAAGACGGAACGCGGGGAGCATAGTGTAATGTGATGCGATGGAGAGAGAAGGAGGCACATAATTAAGTTTGGCTACCCAAACTGTCAGACATGTGAGGGCAGACGTAGTGAATGTATGGAAATTTCAATGCTTGGTGCAGTGTTGCTACTTGATTTTGCAATTTAAAATGTCCCATAAGAACGGAAAAAAAAGGAAACAGTCAAAATTGTGTAGTCCACGTGGGCAAAAAGGTTTTTTATATAAATTAATTTTGATTTTAGTAGTAATGAATACATTATCTTTTTTATTAAAATGCATTTAAAAACTATTTAAAAGCAAAACCAATAAATAAAATGCATCATTAAGAACACATTACTTTTTGTTGTATTTTTTCTGTTTTAATTTAACAAATCATTTGCCTAATTTTACTTCGTATTCCTACAGAAAAAATTGCAATTTCATTTTTTTCTTTTTAAATGTTACAAGCCACAAATTTGCCCTGAATATTCCTCGGATGATTCTGTATGTTCAATGTGTGTTGATTTATTTTCAAAATTTTATTACAATATTTATTAAAAACACATACATCAACATTTCATTACAATGTAACATTTTCATAAGTGATGGCTCATTATTTAAATGTATTTATTTTATTTTTATTTACTTAAGGTAATAAAACTGTTTGTAAAACTCTTACAAATAAATAAACTCTGCATCAAAGAAAAACCAAGCAAAACTTAAAAGCATTATCTAATTTCAGATCACATTTATATAAAAAAGATCTCTTGATGCAGACTAATTTGTGGACAATGTATACCTGTGGTCAAAATTATGAAAAATTTTGAAAATTAATTTTGTATAATTTCTTTTGCATTAAAAAATATTGCATATAAAGAAAAATAAAAATAAGATTTTTATAAAAACAAAATTGGTAAAAATTACAATATTTATTACTTAACTATTTCTTATCATTATTATCATTTTATTTAATAAAAACATACCTGAAGATTTATACAATAATCCAGTTGCTGTTGCTGCCGCTATGGTGTTCAAGTCATCATCTGTGCCCCGAGACCATGATAAAAGGACTCCAAATGCTGAGTAAATAACTGCTACTGACCCAAATGTGTTTGCTGTGGCACTGCCTTTCTTCATTATATGATTAAGCAGCCTAAAAGTAAAGTTATCTGTAAATACACATAACAAAAACATAAAAAATAAATAAAAATGCAGAGTTTTTAGAGACATTAATAAATAATCCTGTCAAAAAAAGTAGGTAAACTTACTGTGTTCTTCTTAGCTTTCCTGTTTGTCCGGCCAACGTAGTTGCTTTAAGACCATTATAAAATCCTAAAGCACCTCCAGCTGCAGCTCCAATCATGCAGGAGCCACCAATTTGACCAAAGGCAAGCTCGAAACGACCTCTTTGTTTAGCACCGCCATCGAGAAATATAAATTCCGGCTGGGCCTGCGGAATATATCCTGGATCAAAGTTTAAATACGGCGAGGAAAACGGTCTGAACTGGCCTACAAAATATTATGTAAGGTTAGATTTTTATTTATAAAATCTTTTTAAAATTTACCTGTTAGACCACTAGGTGCACTGTAGGAACTGTTATCCGAATAAATGTCGTTATTTTCATTTAGAGACATGTTTATGTTCTTTTTAAACTAAAAATCAAAAATTTTGTGATGATTTTTTCCAGGTTTGACGAAAGAGGACCGCAAGGTTATTTGACAGACATTTGACGTTTATTTAGCAAGTAGGCACTTCAAATTTAGCGCGGCAACGCTGTCGAGAGACTAGTGCGTTCCAAGCAGGGTTGTAATTACAACTCATATATAGGTATATTATACGTATATTACACGTATAATAAACTTAATCTCTTTAAATTGCTAGGACTTTTTCGGAATATTATTTGTTTATTAAAAACGTGTAATTTACGTATAATAAAACCTATGCAAGTTGTAATGACGACCGTTGTTCCAGGGCCGACCATCGAGTATATATTACTGGAGCGTGCGAAAGAAAAAAGAAACCAGGTATAACCTTTCTCTTTTGCTCCGCGTACTGATATTGGCCGGCGATTATTCCCGGCTTCTTCTTTCGTACGCTTGTACGCCCGTCAAGTTTCCTCTAATAGTATATGGTCTAAGGGGCCGACAGGTTGTACCTTCGGGCGTATACCATGCGAACAAATGTTCGCACGGCCAAGCGACAAGCAGGCTGCATCTAGAAGCTATATGCTCGAAGAATAACACAAATTTACTTTGTTTTCCGTCTGACGAATCGCCAGCCACTTCCTTTACATAATAATACATTTTTGACAGGTAACCTAAAAAATTTAACTCACGATCTTTTTTCAAAAATTTTAAATTAAATATATACTTTTAAAGTTCCTATAAAAACGAAAAATGGATGGTATTTCCAGTCTATCTGGTGCCCAAAAAGGGGAACTTATGGATCAAGTAAAACAACAAATTGCAGTTGCAAATGCCCAAGAACTCCTTACAGTAAGTTAACTCGGAATTTTTGTTTTATAACTTATTGTTGCATTATCTTTTTTAGAAAATGACAGAAAAATGTTTTAAGAAATGTATATCAAAGCCCGGCACATCCTTAGACAGTTCAGAACAGGTATTGAATTAGCTTAAGTGGATTAAACTTAGAACTACGAGTAACTTGTATTGAGCTCTTCTTACAGGTATCACCTGTATAAATTACCTAATAGTTTTAGCCTTTACGTTATTCGCATTTCTTAAGATAATGTTTAATCTGAAACTCAATTTTCTTTGAGGTAATTCTGTATATTATTACATCAAACATTTTTTATTTTAGAAATGTGTTGCCATGTGTATGGATAGGTATATGGACTCATGGAACCTCGTGTCAAAAGCCTACAGTATGAGAATTCAACGGGAAAGAACTAATATGTAATAAACACCGTCAAATACAAAGATTAAATTAATTCTGTGTTCTATAGTCTTTATTTAGTAGTAATTTTTTATAATTAACTTTATTTTGTATATAGGCATTTTATACAGTTTGCCTAATTCAATTTTTTGGCATACACCAAGGACTACAAACAATTATAATTTTAATAAAGTTTGTTAGTAATAAATGGTGTATTCTGTATTTTTGGTTTCAAATTTTAAAACTTCTGCAATGTTAGAACGGTTAGTCATGTGCATTAACTTTAGCCTATTTGAAAAAGTTATAAATTAATGTTTACAAGAAACTAGAAAAGCAAATAAGAGCCACAGAATAAGATGCTTTAGAAAATTTCATTAAAAAGTATGAACAGGCAAACACACTTATTTAAAATTTGGTGTTGAAGATTAACTTACAAGGGTTTAAAAACTGAAACTAAATTTTGTCAATAAAGACCTTGTAAAATCATTTTATTATACAAATTTATTTAAATTTAAGTATTCTGCATGGTGACAATTCCATCCCAAACCACAAGATATACATATTTTAAGGAGTATTAATTCCCATTAACCTTTTAAATAATGATTATAGAAAAATCACAAAAGAACTTTTACATGTTTGCATCTTAGGAATGAGCTAAAATCCAATTCCGCTTTCTATTTAAAATGAAGATCTACAACAAAGGCATTCGGTAATGAGTATTTTTTTAAGTAAATTACTTCGGTTGCATGAAAAATAAAATTAAAAGAATCTCAATAAATCAATGCTTCTTCTGTTAAAGTACCACAGAAATGTGTCTATAATTATGTCTATTTTTGCTATCTACTCAAAAAGCTAATAAAATAATATATATACTTCTTACCTTTGTCTTTGAAAAAAAAAAAAAATACTAGTTGCACATTATATCCTTTATCTATGCAATGTTGTGCACAGCAGATCAAATATTGATGCGTTTTTACTACTGGGTTTATATAACCTTTTAAAATTCGACAATGTATAGAGTTTTTCCATAATTGCGCACCCCTTTAAAATCTTTATTTTTGTAGATAGAAAAAAATAGTTTATATGAAAGTTGCAGGATTTTCTAAGATTTCATGGGGTAAAATAAAAACAAATGATGATCGGAAAATTAACAAATCACTATCAACTTCGTTATTTTAAATGGAACACCCTGTATATGATTGAAAAATTCAAATTCTGCTAATCTTCCTCTTTTCAAATATATAACTTATCTATGTTCGGATAAACGAGTTGCAAGTTATTTGAATTTAAAATCTGTTCTTATAAGCCATAATAGCCATGGATACAACCCAAAATATAAAAGTA